>JAPMAE010001448.1:2947-14125 GCA_036584705.1 Rhyacophila sp. 25_7 | reverse complement strand
ACAAAAATGTTATTTTTCCAGCTGTTAATAGATGGCAAAGTTCTTTTGCGAGTAGCATTTGTTAGAAATTTTAGTGTTATATTTGACTATGCTTTAATGGCCACATTATTTCTATATGTAAGAAAAGATTACAGATGTTAAATTTTGTTATACGAACTTTGAGTGTCTTTGCAGATGTTACGGAAATTAATACTTTGTATAATTCATTTGTAAGGAGCATGTTTGAAAGCGGTTGTATTGTTTGCCCCCAGCAGCTATTATGATGTAATCTTGTCCATTCGGACTAATATTAATCTATTTTTCCTTAGAAACTACTTAAAAAACAGAGAGCATTATTTTTTTTCATCCAAAATTGCATATCTAACCTATCAGTAATTGTACTGACACAGAAGGCAATTACTATGTATAACGAAGTCATCTCAACTCTAATAATCATATCTTCCAACTTTAAGTGGATTTAATTTTTTGAATTTTTTTTTGAGGAACACAATCAGTGGATTTTCTCAGATGTGAATAATTTTATTTACATTTTTTTTTTAGTTTTTGTGTATTTTTACCTATTAAAAATTAATAATTTGTATTGGATATATTTCATTGATAAGTTTCACTCAAATTGGTCTTGTATTGGTCTAAAAATCAACGCAAAGAAAACATTGCCTGTCCCGGTCCAGATTTCTCCATGACTACCGGAAGACAGTACATCGAGGGGTTGACAGTTTTAGATATCTGGGACTATACATCACGGGAGATGGAACTTCACAAAGAGAGCTCGCTATCCAAACAGGCATTGCTCGAGCGATCTTCAACTCCATGTGAAATATCTGGGACTCACAGTTATACTCGGTTAAAATCAAATGCCGCCTTTTCAACGCTTATATACTGACGGTACTGTTCTATGGCTGTGAGTCATGGCACCTTACGAAGTCTCAAAACAACCGTTTACTGAGCTTTGAAAACAAATGCTTGCGGCGAATTTTGGGAGTGCAGTAGTATGACTATACGTGAAACGAGGTGATAAGAGAACGGACCATGTAGCCTCTCATCACATCCAAAGTGAAAATAAGACACTGAACTTGGCTTGGTCATGTGCTGAGAAGACCTGAATCGCATCTCAACCGGGCATGCCTCGAACCAACTGGATTCCGTCGTCTCGGGAGGCCGCTTAACACCATTTACTGGCGAGATTGGCGAGACGCCAGCATGACATGGAAGGATGCAAGAGGACTGGCCAGTGACAGTAATTTATGGAGGCAGTATGCGATTTCCATATACTCCCGCTAAAGAGCGTGATATGGGAAAAGAAGAAGAAGAAAATATATTTAATTTACGTATATAATATGTGTATTACATTAAACTCTCCTATAGCGTACCACCTTATGGAGAATTTTCCTATTGAGTTTGCAGCAGTTCTCCTTATAACGGTCACTATTATGGCGTAGTTTTGTTACAAAATAATATGTATGTACATATTTATGTAAAATTTTTGAAAATTTGATTCATATAGAGAAGTCCCAATTTTTACGCTATAATGGGGTTGACTGTATTTTAATATTACACGTCATGAATGAATTGAACCAATGCTTTATTATTTCATAATATGTCAAGGTTAAATAAATAATTAAATAAAGGTTTGAATGCACCAGTTTAAGACCCATAAAAAGGAAAATATTCTCTGATATATAATAAATATTTGTCATCGTAATGAAATTAAGTGGAATGAAAAACACGGAATATATATGTTATATAGTTATAATTATCATTTGATCATTCGACATATTAGATATAAACCGACCATATCTATTGAAGTTATTTAATACCATTAATATATATAAAATAAATAATAACCATATGTATTCACAGTTTATTCAATAATTACTGAAATATTGTGTGCAAATCGTAGATAATAATCAAATATGTACTGTACTAAAATTATTGTTTGTTATAATTTTCCACTTTTTACGTCTTCTCAATTTATTTTTTATAATTATATTAACGTTTTATATAGAAATCATACTGGAATACAGTTTCACATGGTCAAATTTAAATTCTTAGTTCTAATAGGCTATACATTACAATAAAACATAGGGGGTTAAAGCTTTAATAGTGCCCTTTCATACAACTTACAAATGTCTGTGAAGCTTGTTAAACCCCACTATTATCGTCGTCTGGGGAAATTCCAAATACAAACGACTTAATGCGTGCGAACGATCTTTGCCGTATACCAATTTTCAAAAGTGACAAAAGACAGAACCATTTAAATGCATACGTCACATTTATTATAAAACTAACTTTAATTGTGTTCTTGAAAACAGGTTTGAGTTCTCATTTACGATACGAGTGTTTTTAAATTCATACTGAATAACTGTAAAAAATCTGTATCATATCAATATTGATTAGAATTCCATAAAATATAATTGCTCACAAAGAGCATACTAATATGTATAACGAATAAGTATACATTGATCTTATTTCACTCTTGTAAGTGAGTAGATAGTGCATCTGACTCACGATCCGAGGATCTTGGGTTCGAATCCCATAGCAGGTAAAAATTGGTTACATTTTTTCATGTGCATTTGAAACCAGGACATGGACCAAACTGGTTGTGCGAATAACTGATAATTATTACTTGTAAAAAACTGTCGAAAAAATCTTCATATTGTAAATATCCATATGCTTCGTTTCGGGGCAGCTTTGGTTAAAAGAAAAAAGAAAAATACATTGATCCGTTTAAGTGACTCATTTGGAAAACTTGCTATGTTTTAAATACAAATAGAAATGAATTTCAGTACTACTTCAAGTTAAAAACTGAATTCTGATAATTCAAATCTCTACCTGGAAGAGAAACTACACTATGTAAAAAATGACAATTTTTCACTATGGCTGTTCAATATCGTTTTGGTATTGTTGCTTTTCTCAGGTAATATATAAGATAGTAATGTGTTCATTTCGTTATATTCTTTTCTAATAATATTACAATATAACTTAGTATATCACTAGAGAAAGCATCGAAAGATATACTACACTTTATCAATATCGACATAGTGTAGTATATCTCCCAGGTACATAAATGTACAATTCTAGAACCTATAAAGCTGAATATCAATAATAATTCGGCATTTTCGCTTTTATTTCTTTAGACAGAGCGTGTATTTAGTTGTGTATATTATGATTCTCAAATTTTAAATTTTAAAAAACTGTGTGTCAAGCCTTTTTGCCTAAACAGGGTCGATATTTTTATATATTTATTTACAAACCTGCGGATCATGAATGTTTACTTTATTAAAATAACTCAATTTATGTTATTGTTTTTAATATTTAGACATAAAAGTTGAGACTCGTTTGAATTATTGTATATTTTTTTATCAATAATCTTCTTTTATCGAAAAGAATAATATAGGTTGTTGAAATATTGAGTTTTTATCGACTGCCTTGAAACTTTACTTTTTAGGAATAAACGTTGTGATCTTCGAGAAATATTATAAATTTATGAGAAGTCGTTATTCTTTCAAACAAATATTTGGACACACTGGGAATTATTTCTTCTTTATTGCCAGTCTAGAAAGCAGCTTAACAGATATCGCAATTAAAAATAACCCCACTCAATCGAAGCTTACAGCATACATACATTATTATTTGACTCAGTATTTTATCCCGCAGGTTATTTTATTTATAAATTGTAGCTTATCTCTGAAAAAGTTTCGATATGCCTGAAAAACTCCGATGAACGTGCATGTGGACTCAAATTCAAACATATTTTCATATATTTCTTTAATTATAAACTGAAAGAATAACCTGGCACTCAATGAAGCTATCAGTTTTATTGAAGTACATTATGCTAAAAGATATCAAGATTATTAAATTTCGTTTAATATCAAATATAGTCTTACACTATTTTTAAACAATACCTAGATAAAAGACTTAATGACCTTAAATATACTTGAAATAAATTCGCAAAAAAAATGGTGTACTATGTTTTTATAAAAACCAATATTATATTTTGTATTGTACTTAAAATATGTATTGAAAGTAAACAATTGTGTTTTAAGCCATGAATTCGTTTCAAAAAACAGCTAAATTTTCTTGGAAATGAAAAGTGTATAAACTTATTAACAATTACCGTTAACTGTTAATTACAAAAAGTAAAATCCAAGGAAAAGGATCTAAATAATTAATTGGTTAAGGTAATAATTGATTATTATTACTCACGAAAAATATTCAATAGAATAAGAAAATTGTTAAGATCACTCGTTAGGCTAGTGAATAGCGAGTATGCTTGGAAAGAGGGGGTCACGGGTTCAAGGTCCGTGCTGGTCGCAAAATTTTGTCTAATGTTTATTTATTTTTGTTACTAAGCTGTAAGCTATTAAGTTGAGGTAATAATTAACAACCATTACTTGTTGACTATGACGCAAAAAAATGGTAAAAAAAATCTTCACTCTATGAAAACCTTATATGTTTCATTTCGGAGCGTATATGGATTTTTTTAAACCCACATGGTAAATTTCAAAATGGACATAATTTTAAAAAACCTGTTTACAAAAATATTGACCGAAGTTTTAAGACTAGCTTCGTAATTTATTTGGTGATTTTTACTTTGGAAACTATGATACATCCCAGAAAACAACTCATACTTCAGAGGCAACAGAACAAATAAATAGGATATAAGCCATAGATCCAAGTACCCAGAGAAAAGAAGGCTACAAGGAAACGATAAAAGTACGGTTTTAAATCTAAGTGGTGTAAATGTACACAACAAACCTTGAGAATAAAATATGAGTATATCCACTTTGAAATGCTCCGTTTGATGCTTTATGCTCTTTGCAATATTGGATTAGCTCCTGCGTTGGCGAATTTTTTAGAGCAATAGTTTTCAAATATTAACTTAATGAATTTGGTTTCTTTTTTTTTTGGAAATTTTAATTTGGAATTCTGGTTTCAAATGCACGTTGTTCGTGCATTTTTCGCCAACTGCAAGATTTAATCTCGCAACTTTTGACTTGTCACTTCGATGCGCTATCCACTCACCTACATTTTAACGAAAAATTCTGAACAAGATATTCTGTACTTTAAACGATTAGATGACAAGGCAAATATCATCTTCCCTATCGTCACGTGCGGGTCCTCTACATGCACGTTAAAAATATTATGTGGGGAAAAAAATATTGGTGAAGGATCACACAGACGACTATTTACAAGTCAGTGATAGAAACTTCAAACTCTGTAACTTATTCGATAAAATTTTCAAAAAAATGAATGGTTAAAAAAATGTAGTTTTATTTCAATTTAAATGCAAATGTGAAGTAAAAAAAGTCACTTAGTGAAAGGGTAACTTTTTCAACCTACTTCACTCTTTTCGATTTAGCAATTGAATCGGTCATTTCAAAAACCTCATAAGTCACACAATTAGAATTTTTCAGGAATCAATAAAAATGGTGTCATTTCCAAATAAATAAGGGTTGAAAGACTTTTTGAGCCGATTATAGTATTTGAGTTTTAAAAGATTGAAATGTCGAACAGTTTAGTTCTTTGACTGTATTTGTTGAGCTGGAGATCGAAACCAAATTAATGTATTATTCTGGGACGTAGATACTTTCATGTTTTCGAACAATTTTTTTTAAGACTCCAAAATCACGGTCATTTTCGCCAGTGAATCTCCGAGCTATCTGTTTCCCTCTACAATTAGTATACTAGTATATATGTCCTTTAACTTTAGATTTTTTTATAATATTTCTTTTGTACGTTGATAGATTACATATTCTCTTCTTTTTTGTCTCACTATCTGTTTTACTTGAAGACATTTTTTATAAGTAAAATTACGTATTCCACAAAGTTTTTGAAAAAGTAACGAATCTACAATATATTAAATTTAACAACATTAACTGTCAAATTCAAAATTTGAATAATAATATTTAAACCAATCAAAACAATGCAATTTTAAAATGTCAAACTCAAATATAGCCAATACTACCATCTAGTACTACATGCAAAAACCACTTAAATCAATGACATGTTGCTTAGCAATGAAGTCTACTAGGCGGTATCATTTGAAGAGGCAGGGATGTATAGACGTACGTGGTTATTACCCAGAATACGCATCTACCTTTAAAGCAAACGTTTGCAGCAAAAAAAGAATGTTTGAAAAAAACGTGACTTATTTGGTTTTTGAAATGACCGATTCAATTTTATTAAATAAATTATTATTAATGATATTATAATAATAGTAATACAATTTTCCATACAAAATTTTCATAATTATTGATTTAGTATCAGTTTACAATATATATATATATATATATATACGAGTATATTCAAGCTACTGTTTGTTTAAGAAGAAGACTTTTCCCAGTTTATAATACATATTTAAATATTAGAAAATAACCTCAGGCTAGAATACTGATATGTTATTCAATAATTACCAGAATAAAACAAAAGAACTTTGTTTCACTTTGAAATAATATTTTATAGAAAGAAAATCGTATTATCAGCAAGAATATATGACATACCTTAATAATAGAAAGATTTTCCTCTTATTTTCTTCGAGGAATGTTTCGTTTTTATTATACATTCTTGATCTTATTACAAAATGGTTTCAGTAAAGATAATATTTGTCAAATATTTTTTATATAATATGATGTTACGAGAAGAGATATATCTTTATAATTTTTTCGTTGAATTATTTATTTCTCTGCAGTGAAAACAGCGTTCGTTAATCAAAACATTTACATATTATTTTTCATATAATTAATTTTTTTTTATATAGATGATATATATTGATACAGGTACTTATAATATCTGATTGCTTAGTTAAATATTTTTATAAAATAAACTTATATATATCAAATTGGAAAAGAAATCAATATAGCATTGAATGCGAAATTCATATATTGAGTAAAAATTCCGTACAACTGATATATATTTTATAAACCATAATGTATAAATACATTAAATGACTCTAAGGGTGAATATTGAGAAGACCTAATTCTTCTACATATCCACTCTTTGTCTCTACAAGATGACACATTGGTGAACAATCTCTCATACAAAAAGTTTTCACACCGTTTGATCACACACGAATTGCTTAAATTTGTTAATTTTGATACCTTTAAAATACAGTTCAAACAGCAGTTGCTTATAATATTAATAAAAAAAATATGTTTATATAGACTAAAATCTTGAATCTCTCTGCTAATATTACGAGTAAATTGAGTCGTAATTCAAAATCTATATTGTTATTATAGATCCTTTTCATATTTAATAAACTTTATTTTTTTTTAAATACTACATAAATTGTATAATTCTTTGTATAGATTATCAAGAAAACAAGACCAAAAAGGAATTTGGAAATCTTCTAAATAGAAATAAAAAGATAATTAATTGTTTTTAAGCATAAATCGTATAAAGAATATAATTTATAAATCTAATTTCTATCTCTTTCCATTTTATTTATGTTCATTTGCTCAGCGAAATTTGTTCGTTCTTAAATGGTTACAATCGACTTTTATAATTTATTGCTAATTGAACTATCGTCAATAAATTTGCTCTACTCAAAAACGCGTTAATTGCTTTCTTTATTCAATGATAAACTTCTTCTATTCGCTAGTTAAATTATGCACTGAAGACAATACCGTCTATAGTCTTTTAGTGGGAAAACTGTGTCGGAAAAGGCCATCATGAAAATCATTATCGGAATACGCTTTCTGCCTTTCAAAATACCGGAATAACTTCATAAGTAAGGCTACAAGTGCGTTAAATTGGTCCTACCTTTTACTTAAACAATTTTCAATATGCGCCCTTAAAATCTTATAAAATGCTGAAACTAAATATCTTCAGTAAACTAAAAATCATATCACATTAAAATTAATTTATTTGAAAACATTTATTAATGATTTTCTGTGATTTTTTTCAATTTGACTATCATTTATAGTATTTTGAAGTTATGAAAATAAAAAATGTTTTTTTTTATGATTTATATATTTAATTTTAAATTATTCACATTAACTTGTCTAGGAGTGAGATTTTTAAATACGGCTGCACAATCGGCTGAAAGTTTAATTATTAATCTTGCTTTAGATTTGAAATTTTATTAAATATATGCAATACAATAGTATTTTTAACAACAATATAATTTATAATATTATCTGTCAATTTAATTGTTGAATTAAACCTCTTCATCAGTAAGTTTTTAATAACGGTTGCATAATTAGATTTTTCACAAGTTTTTTTCATTAGTCTAGCATTAAATTTTGAATTTTATTAAATGTATGCAATAATAATCATTGCATCATGTTTATTTGATACATAAATACAGTATACTAGTGTTTTATTGTTTGGTTCTTGACGTACATATACTCGTACGTATATACAGCTTCAAAGTGAATTTTGAACGAACGCATATGCGCGTCCTCCCGAACAGGTTAATACTATCATTTTGATTAATTTAATTCATGCTTAATGAAAATTTATAGTTTGAAAATATATTAAAGTCAAATAATAATAAGTTGTACACACTTTTTTCACAAAAATTATATGTTTAAATAAAGCTCAACACAAATAATGACAGAGAAGAATTTTTAGAGAAAGTACTTGACTAGAAAGTCAGGTTAACAAAAAAGGAAAATAAACCAAACGATCTTTAAATTTTACTCAAAACAGATTAGTAAATAAATGCACTTAATTTTGTTGTTTTTTATCATAGTTGATAAATAACTAAATAATCCTTGTGAAATTTAAACAATCTCGCCCCAAAGTTATTGAAAAAATGTATTTCACAATTAGACATTACTTAAAACGTTAGTCTCAGATGTATACAAAACAAACAAATCGACACACTTTTTATGATAATTTAAATTGATTTTCTTTTTAATTTACGTATACAGACTTAATTAAATATACAAAAATATGGCATATTAATTATTTAAGTAAACAAAAAAATCCCTTTATAATGGATTTCGAAGTAACAAAAACTTCAGGATAACGTTTTATTTTTTTTAAGCCGGACAGAACAAATTTAACAAATCTCGTTTTAACGAATTAAATATTTCAGTACAATGTAACGGTTAAGTATATATAGCACGTGTGATTATCATTTGAAATAATAAATATTCTTAGTATATATGAGTATCACGACAAGTATTCTCTACAATTTTCGTATAGTGGAATATAACAAAATTTCAGTATTTTTACGATCCCATAACGTTTGCTATTATGGAATGTGTACGCAAATCTTGTCAAATTTGTCAATGTTTATTGCTTTTCTACTACTATTTACATATTCACCATAACTTTTTTTTTATTCTCGAGAATTTCTGTTTAAATAAACAATTTATTTTTTTAACATTAAGGTTATGAGAAACCAGTTTTCTTGAAAAATTATTGTGATATTATGTTATGCTTACAAATATAATCTGATACGTTTTGTGCTTGTTTGTTATAACTCTACCCATGCGTTTAAAATTGATTGAAATGAAATATTATACATATTTTGAAACAAATATTCCAAAATAGAATGAAACAATTTAAGGAAGTCTATAATGGAAATATATTTAGTTATACGGATATAAATATTCACAGCAATAACTTGAGCAAATTATTCTTTGCTCCAAATCATAAGTTCCCAACTTGTTTTGGCCTACCGTCCCCTTTACAGAAAAAACATACCGACTCCCGTTCTTGAAATCAATAATGTAACCCATAGTGTTCTTGCGAGTATTTCCCAGGGGGCCGGCAGCTGGTTCTCAACTCCTACTGGTGGGCAGTACTGATTCCGTTGAAAACCACTGTTTTACATTATAATTCTAGGTGTACTCACTCTGATATCAAAATTTACAAATGAATTTCTCATCCATATAAAAAAACATGTATCCATAATCAAAATATGAAAGAACAAAATCAATTTTTAAGAAAATACGGCACCAGTTTTACTTTTTTTTTAAATATAATTTGTGAAAATATGTATAAAAATCTCATTATTTCTATTAATTTTTCCGTAAAGAATGAAATTATTAAATTACATATTTATTTTAACTGTATCCGTTCCGAAACGAATCATATGGATTTCCAAAATGTTAAGATGGTTTTGACAGTTTTTTTAAGAGTAGTAATTGTCAATTATTAGCTCGACCGTTTGGAATTCGTGTTCTGGCTATAATACAAATGAATAAACATTTGAAAAAATTGCAACCATCACGGGGCACATTGAATCCATGGCTTCTGCTTGTTAGGCGTGTACGCTATCCACCAGCCTAACGAGGACGACATAATTTATATAATTATTTTCTTACAAAACGTTACTCATCATATAATTATATTCCACTTATTCTAATTAATTTGGGCTATGCACGTATAATCTTTATTATACATTGATAGTAGAGTAAATTCTTATCCAGCTATGTTCAGCTGTTGCAGTCTTCTATTTTTTTGCTGAGAATACTAAGTAAAGATTTGGCTGGTTATTTCACTTAGAAAACAAATGTAAACATAATATAATATATAAATCATTAAACTCCGCATTATTTTCTGGGTTCAGTGAGTTTTTATATAATATATTACCAGTGAATTATTTAAAAATAATTCTTTCCTTTTTCGGTGATACTTCTGGCTCACAGTATACCGGTTTTGGAGCAAAAGTGAAAATTTAAATCTATCTTAAACACATGTACTCCAATTTACAACAAATAATATTAATTAACGTTTAGTGATAATTTAAAATCTTTCACTGATGTACAACACATTTTCATATATCATTTTTATTCCTTATTTTCCTGATAAAATCTCATTATATATAAACACGTTAAACCACATCGCTTGAATATGTGGGACTCGAAACCTCTTTCCGTTGAAATTAAGTGGGTCAAAGGGGGATTGGGAGACTAATATGCTTCCCTTACCTACCGGATCTTATTACGAAATAAATTTTATGCTCAGTGAATAATGGGATAACATATTTAACCTACGTTTTCCAAAAAATAAATGCCATTTTTCGTTCGTAAGTAGTATGCAATTATAGCTTTATTGATCTTAAAGCCATTATTTACATACAAATAAAATGAATATGTTGAACTTGAAATTCTTTAAAAAAAATTTTGAGACAAAACGCACTTAAAATTTCTATGATCAAAAAAAGTTCAAGGTAATAAACATTGGTACATATTAATCAAAAGAATAAAGATTTAAAAGATC
>JAPMAE010001447.1:6714-18601 GCA_036584705.1 Rhyacophila sp. 25_7 | reverse complement strand
ATCTTCACGTTCTAAAGATTACCTTGACAGACAATATGAGTTATTGTTATTTATTTTAATTAATTAGTGTTATTTAGTTTCCTTAATTATTTGTTAGCCCACTCAATTTGATCCGTATCCTGGTTTCAAATGTACAATTTTCGCCAGCTACAGAATCTGACACGCTATCTACGCATGTACGAGGTAGACTAGATAAAAATATCATGTAACAATCTTCAAACACAAATAGGGAGATTCATTTTTTTAGTCAAGACATCGTATTAATTAATATTCAATATATTTTTTAAATTTATATAGAATGATTACAAAACATGTTGAAAAAGATTTATCATGATGTTTTGAGATGAGGTTGATGAAATGACATATTTTTTTTCTGAATCATAACTCAATAAATGAACAGATGATTATTTTGATTTGCTGCTCTCGCCCAAATCAATTGTGAATTCTTTTTCTATATCATAGTATCTACAGTACTTTTCTTTAATTTCTTTGACATGAGTACAAGTATAAGACCACATTTTTGCATTAAATAGATTTAATCGTTCGTTTATCACGTTCATTATTTCAGTCAAAAGTTTGTCCTACTCTATGTGAAGCAACACACTTTTTCAAATTCCCCAGATATTTTCAATCGGCTTTATTTCAGGGCGATAAAGTGTCAAACGAAACACTTGTACATCGTATTGTCGGAATATTTCATCGATATTCTAAGAATTAAAATTTTCCTATTAAAAATTTATATACAATTGCAATAGATTCACGAGTCTAAAATAATTTTAAAATACGATTATTTAAAAATGTATCATTGAATGTATGTAATAATAATAATTTGTCGTCCTCGTAGGTGAGTGGTAGCGTATCCGACTCATAAACCGAGGGTCATCGGTTCGAGACCCGTGGTGGTTGCAATTTTTTCAAAATGTTTATTCATTTGTATTGTAGCCAGGACACGAACCCAAAATGGTTGACCTAATAATTGACAATTATTACTCTATAAAAAACTGTCAAAACAATCTTCATATTGTTAAGATCCATATGCTTTGTTTCCGAGCGGATATGGTTACAAGAAAAAAATAGAATAATGATTGAAACCAAGTTTCTCTTGGACGAATTAATAGACCCATTATTTTTGTTATTCTTGTATTAACCACGACAGAGCGATAAAAATACGTCCTAATAAGTAGGCAGTCAAACCACCACTGTCAAACAAATTAAAACTGCCTCTAAAAGAGGTTACCCATACATAAGCTGATGCGTACAGATAAATAAATAATAATATACTATAATAAAACATATAGCACGTTTATTTAGTAATATTTAAAAACAATGTACGTATTTTGTTAGATGCGTGAACAATTTAATTTCTTTTAAATGAAGCCATTCATACAGTTTAATTTTCATATACGTGTAAAACCACTGAAGAAAATAATATCATTTTTAATTATTTTAAAACTGCATTTGTTTGCATTACATTTTGCATTACAATAGAACTAATTAATTACTCACACGTTCATTTAATAATACAAACATGTGCATGCAATGGGAAAAACAGAGTCGTATCGAAGCAGGGGCTGCTTGTCGTAGCGAATACCATGCATCGTGCCTCCAATAAATATTTCAGGCACGGAGAGTTGAAAGTTTAACTCGGCAGTGCGCCTTTGTTCGAGATCGGCGCGACTAGGAGTTTTATGAGAGTTTTTACCAGTTTTCATACAGTCCAGGCCTTCTTCACTCACATACCAAATAGCTTATTACATTTTTTATCTTGTGATATCCGCCTACATACTGTACAGGTAAAACGTACCTTGTAAAGAATGAATTTAAATACATACATTATAGTTTTTAAATATTATGTGTATTTAAAAACATAATATTTGTTTGCAATAAAGACACAGTTTATATCTAAAAATAATCATTCTATAATTTTAGGAGTCAGTGAATAAAACATTATTCACGATATTACAACAGTTTTAACATTTTCTGTGCCAGACAATGTCACAACTCGGCAAGCTGTGAATTTTTAACCTAAAATATCGGTTATGCCGAAATACGTACAGTTTTACACCTCTGTTTTGAATAGGTGTAAAAAACAGGAGGCGCAATTTTTGTATATTTTTTTGTTGTACACTTTGAAACAATCATTGTTCAGTTTATTTTGGCTGGTCTTGGCATTTAGACGTGTAGGCTGTTTGGAAAGAAACTATCAAAATGGAAACTCATATTCGGCAATTGCTCTTGTTTTTTTCAAAAAACGCAAATCTGCCTCCAGGCTACTCAGGTCGTGGGAAGTCTAAAACACTATTAAAATATAATAGTGTTTTAGAGTAGAGGCCGAAGGTAAATAACCTTGTTTTTTTGAATTTTGCATTGTTTGCCGTTTTATAGCAGTTTTTGGATACAAAATAGTTTACGAATTTGGAAGATTTAAAAACAGCTTTTTTCATTTTTTGTTCCAAATTGAACAATTTCTACAATAATGGAATTCAAAAATTCTTAACCAGATAACAAACTCTAAAATATTTAGAGAAGAATATATTATTGATTAAAATTGTGTTGTTTTATTTTTATTCTTGCTCCCAAAACTGATAAAAAACGGCACGTATTTTTGAAACTTCCCATAGAACCTTAATATTTCTTTTAAAAGTATATATGATATTATTTTATTATGACTTTATTTTTAATGATCATATTATATCCATATATCTGTGTTTTCATATTTAAAATCATCCAAAGTATTGATTTTTTGTAGCAAACTACGTTTTATTTTGTGCGTTATAATCGGTTAAATTTCGATGATAATATAATATGATAATAACAAAGACTTGAGTAGACATAGAAGAATACATAATTAATATTAGTGGCGGTGGAACAACAAACTATAAGTTATTTATCAAAGTAATGAAAACGAAAATTTCACTTAATCAAAAACAATAATGTTAAGATTCTTACGCATGTACTCGTATACGAAATTTTGACGGGTGAATATGAATAAACATGACGATAATTAAAAAAGAGTAATAAATACTAGGATAAAGTTTAAAAGATTTACGCAATTTTTATTTTAGGGTACAGTTATCTAGACATGGTATGTTTACATATTATTATTATTTAAAAACATATTGTGTGAAATACTTAGCTACATAGTGTATATCGTCGTTATACTGGCAGAAGACGTTACGAAAAAATACTATTATGAATATATTGATTTTTAAAGTTTGAATCTCTTACATATATTTAACGATAATATGTTAGGGCAAGCGGAGTAAGTTTTATTGATAATTTTTTCTAGAATTAGAATATACATATAAATACTTAATCTGATCAGCCAAATAGTCCTTGGTCGGCTTAATGCGTTTTTCTAGTAATAAAATATTCATTATATAATTAATTGATTTGTGATATTTCAATATTACAGAAAAATACTGGAAATATGGCTAAGCTTATTTTACTTGACGATAGAATATACGAAAAAATATCAAACTACAGTATTGGGTAAAAACAGTCATTTTTCGACTTAATGCCTTTTGCCAGTATACTGATATGTATCTTTATTGCATTTTAATTTTGTGTAAACTGTAAAACAATCAATATTATAAATGTGATTAAAGAATGTTTTACCAAAATGACATGTATTTAGTTTAATTATATTGAAATATAATAAATTCTATTCACAAGTACAATTTTTTCAAACGAAAACTTTTAAATTTATTTAAAAAATATGTAAAAATGTACATATTCAAAAACTGTTTTTACTTAAATAATAAAAATGATTTGTTTTTACATCGAGTTCTTGAAAATACTTTTAAAATAAGTTAATTGTTAACATTCTATTAACATGTATGTATATCCAAAAAGTTATGGTATTTTTTTATTATGTTTATTTAAACTATGAAATATTTTTTATTTAGTGCCAATTTTTAATGAAAATGCTAGTACAAGTCAAAATATAAATATGGTTTGATGATATATGGGTGATATTTTCATTTTAAATAGTTTAAAAGAGATAAGTTAAATTAATTAACAAACTAGTACTTACGACCCAATACAAATTTATTTGCGTATTTTTACTGAGAATTTAAGGTGAGTGGCAAATAAAATTATAAACTAGAGTTTTAAATATATTAAAACAAAGTTAGTCTATAAAAATAAATACGTTTGTGTAGTAGAAAAACTTGAATTTTATGGATGTCATTTCAGAGTTTCATTTTAAAATACAATGCTTGGCAAAATGTTCCTAGTCAAGTGGAATCATCCTTGTAAATTTACAACTTCTTTCTTTTCATACAACGCGGAAGTTGTTACTAATGAAACGCGGTGAATAGACGGAACAGAACAGGGGAGTCAAGGGTAGTTCAAATCGACACGGGAGAAGAAGGTTGTACGACTGTGAAGTAAGAAACTAAAATGCTAATACTGTAACAGTGTTCTCCATTAGATTATTTGAAACAATATATATTGCTTCATGTGTACATGACAGTCCAGCTTAAGTTAAATGCATATAATATTTAGTTTTTATCAATGCGAAATGTACAAAGAAGGTTTCAAAAATACAATATAAAAGTCAGAGTATAAAAAAAACACTATTACTATCTCAACCGAGCGTGCATCATCTTTGAGCCAATTGAACTCTTTCTTTTCCAAAGGGCGTTCAATAACATCTACGGTAGGTACTTGGTAAAGTTTTGGAATGTCAGCACGACATAGAAAGATGCAAAAAGACTATTTAGTAACAGACTATTGAGGGTGACATGTGATCTCCATAAGCTCCGACTAAAGGACGAGGCATTGCTAAAATATAACGAAAATATTTTTAAAACATATTTAAGGAGGGTGGTGTAGAAAGTTGGTAACCCACACATAGGTAGAATTACATTTTATTCGATTTTTAGCCTATTTATTAACCATTTTATTGTTGAACTCATTCAATTGTTTTTTTGAAAAATCCATAAGTGCCTAAAAATAATCTTTGTAACTTCCCAACATACTTTTTTGGTCTATTTTTAAATATATAAGAAACTTGCAACTGAAATTATTACAGAACTATCTCATTGTGGGTTACTTAATTTTTACATCATACCTCTCATTTTACACACACCGCTTATTTATAAAACTCTGTTACAAGTTATATATACTACTAAATTTAAATATTTATTTTATATTTTACCTGCATAATAGAAGGTGGCTTTTTTAATTTATGTTTTAAATGGTTGCTTTAATTACTTGAAATAATATAATTTGAAATATAGTTGTGGATTCAGAGACAATTATATATATATGAGATTTCGCTATACCGAAACATAAAAAATATACGAATACTTGCGTTATACAAAAAAAATCGATATATTATGGAATACCTTATATTAGTTCAATGCTCGATTCTAACCTATATTATTATAAACATATGTATTTTACATTAAAGTTAATTTTATTTACTCTTAATCCTTAGTGGAAACTAATAATTTTGGAATATAAATACAGTTTAATACTTTTTTCACCATAATAATTAGAAAAACTGTGTTAACATTTCAATTTTATATTTAATGGTACTTTTACAATATTTTTTTATAAATTGGTGACTGAACCTGTAAATAAATATATAGGCGTAGTAAGTTAATAATTAACATACTTAACCTAGAAAAGCTTTCTATTAAATATTTTTAATCGAGTTATATGACTTCTAGAATTTATTTTCATTGTGTGTTTCATATCGCACATTACTTACTGCAATGCAATGCTTACTACACGATTCACAACAAAACTGACATTTCCTCAGATTGTTTTGCACCATTTTCTAAATTACCCTGTCCGCAATAAACTGTTTTATCGCATACCCGCAAACTTAGCCCTCCATAAGTAACTCCATTTCAATAAGCGAAAACTATACGTCTTGTGAAAGGTCGACCAAACAACTCAATAGTGCCCTATATACTATAAAGGCTAAGGCTTTCTCATGCATGCATTAAGCTTGAACAAAATATCCAATATCAAAGAACGGACACTCTACTTCGTGCGGCCGGACCGTTCGATCCAATATAGGTTTCTGGACTCACATAATTACAACAATTCACCAATTGATATTATGTATTTTTAACTATTTACTTATAAAGGAAAGCTCAACATAAAATTAATAAACAGTTCAGTTCTAAATACAATGTAATATTTTGTAGATAAATGAGCGAATCAAAAATGAAAACCCCATTGTTTTTTGTGCACGCTTATACAGGTGTAGATATGCAACTACATACTACATAGTGAAGTTATGGAAAGGATATGAGCCTTACCCGACAAGAGGCCCTAAATTTTTGGACACCACATGTTGCCTTCATGACTCCCTGTCGCTAGGCAGTTTTCATTCGTCTCCCATGTCAAACTGGCATAACGTAACTCCATTGAATACATCTTCCCGGAGCAATGAAATCCGGTTGGTTTAAAGAAGAGATGTGCTAGGTTGAGATGCAATGCAGGAATTCACGGTACATGGCCAAGGCCAAGCCGAATATCTTATGTTCACTTTGAATGTGATCACCTCATTTTGTGAATAATCATACCACTGCACTCCCAAAATTCGTCACAAGCAGACATTTTTCATAGAGTAAAAAGTTAATCCAGCAAGTCTTATTCAGATAGCAAGCTCTCTTTAAGAAATGCAATCATCCGTGATATACCGGGATATACATAATATTATAATTTCGTCAATCTTGAGTTCAGAAAACTCAATTGATTGAGTTGTCCACATACTGAGAGCACCAAACACTTCATGTTACAGAGAATTAGATGAAAAGGGAAACTGTTAATCATCCCCTCTTTCTAAATTATGGTTTTTGCCCTGTCTCGTGCAAATTCGCTACAAATGGATTTAACATTAAACGGGGGGGAGAAAACTTTTTCATTCGTGCAGGTATTTGAGAGGTAACTGCGCACAATTGCGGTCATGTATATCGGTTGGTTCTCAAAACTTTTAATATGCTACTGTTCCTAAGGGGGTCATTTTATAATATTTAAAAAAAGCCCACTATTAAGAGGCCTTCTAAAATTATGTACATTTAAAATATTTAAATAATACAAATATCTAAAGGTCTTTGGAGAATTTTTGCATGTAAATATAGATACTTTCGTGACATTTCTAATTGGTTAAGTATAAGTTTATTTGACGAAATAATAGTTTACGAATAATTTTTAGATATTTTAAAAACAAAAAATTACCCGTTTGCTGAAAAGCAGAGATTTTCCAGATACTTATATTTTCATAGATCAATTTTGTGGCTATTGCATTAAAATCTCTCTTTGTAGCTTTTGTAGGAGGTTCAAAAATCTGTATACATCTGTTGAATGGGCACATTTTTAATTCGCTTTCACTTGAATAATTACGTAATTGTATCATGTAATTAGGGTTTTTATAGACAAAAATAAATATTCTCTTTAAAGCGATATAAATTTTATCATTAATCTTTTTATGAAGGTTTAAGGACCCGCACAACTTATAATATCATTAAAATTTCATCACTTTTTATGTATTTTTTTTTATCTGTATAGCCATATTGAATTAATCATCTTCATATGTGAGTATATAGCACAATAGAGCCCACATTGCACACGTTTTTTTACGTGCATTTAACACCAGAATATAGTTCATAATTAATAAGAATAAGCTAATAATTGACATCAACCGATAAGGGGCACATTTTCATAAATTTCAGGAATGAAAAATTACCTTGTCTTGCTAGTTATTGTTCTTTGATAAAAGCAATTTTTAAAACCTTACAGCATCATTTAGAAGTAAAGAATAAACTCTCTTGATGCATTTAAATGTTCACAGGTATCTACTTACTTACCATTGTCCTATACTTAAGTAAATTTACCGAAAAGATACCCCTTATTGTTCGTTATTCGTGAGATGTTTTCAATAACTCATATCCAATTCAAACACTCATAAAAAATTCACAAAGCAATCTTTACATTGCATAGATTTCGTTCAAAACGTATCGTTAAAAAGAAATAAAATAATGACATTCTTCTTGTAATATTTTCGTTGTAGTGAAGTTATCATTTATTAAAGCTTTTTCTTGAAGCTTTTAAGTGACATAATAAAAACATATAATAATGAATATAAACAACGTCTACTTGAGTGACTTTACGAAGAATATATTTTGCTCGTAATATTTGTTTGGCCAATATTTATTAAAATACTCCCGACGGCGAATCATCGACGCATTGTATAATTTATCTGGTAGATATTTTGGTGAACTATTCCATCAATGTATGACGTAGTATAATAGATTACGTGGTATTATATGGGTACTAAGTACATCTCAATAGTAGCTAATCTCGTATTGATAGATATTTGGTAGTTGTTTTTACGTTAGAAAAAAATATACACGTCGTTAGAAACACATTTCGTACAATAAATTAGAGATTTTTTCTTGGTGTAAGTAAAAACGATAAATACATCTAGAAGGTATTAGCTTTTCTCTTCAATATAATTCTCCATATAACTTTGGCTTTAAAAACCATCTTCTAATTATACATATGGAGTCTAGCTACATCTTTATAATAGACTTTGATCATTCATTTGTTGTGCTTAAAGAAAAAGTATTTTGATAATCCAACGCTGCTTATCGTCATGTTATATCCTATTTATCCAAAACAAAAAACATTTATAAAATTTTTATCAATACTGTGTACTCGTATCTATCAACAGCTCTTCTAATTCTTGGAAAAATACAGACAGAAATCTTTTTATCACATATTAATTTTTTTATTTTATATTTTATATATGTCAGTGTATTTACAGCACTATGATATTTTTTTAACTGTCATATGTAACACTTCGTGACCAAGGTACAAAGTCACGTTAAAAAAACAAATGATCGTTTCATACTAAGTATGTACAATTTTTTTATATTATTTTTCTCTGCAACATTTTCGATCATTTTAGAGTTACTGATATATATTTTACTATCATACTTAAAATATAAACATTCAAATGCTTTACATTTAAAGCAATGTAATGAATAGCTATCATACTTTTTTTCCAAAATCCTTCGTTTACTTCGGGTTTTGCATTAACCTTTTTTAAAAATTCATTTATTTTGCTACCAAAATTTTTATATTCATAGTTTTTTACCCAAACCTTTAGTAACTTTTATTATAAATTATTGCATCTTTGTATCCCAGTAAAGTTTCATAAATGAAGGGTTAATTATAAAATACAAAAAAGGCCAGACTGTATTCACAAATACAAAACAATAGGCGTTATATTATTTGCTATAGTCTCTAATACGCTATGTTAAATATAAACAAACAAATTTAGTTTCGTGCTCATCCTAGAAAAATACGATAAAGGACTCTCAATGAAGTTTTCAGTCTATGTACAAGTATACAGAATGTTGCTATTTAGAAGATTTGTGAATTGTAGAAAGCTACAATAGATTAATTCATGGAAGGCATACCGTTTATGTTCTTTATAAAATGCTTTCAATTAAAGTTTGTTTATGATAAAGCTATTACCGAATAAATAATCAGTCTCATATTATTATTGACATCACTCATAAAATTCTATGGTAGTTTTCCGTTAAAAAGAAAATAAATACCAATTAATACGATGTATTTATGTGGCAATTATTGATAATTTCCAATAATATAAAATCTATTAAATTGGCCTGAATACGATAACAAAAAAAATGTGTAAAATCTTTCAGCAATCTTAGAAACTGGATGAACTAAAAATTACTTCTTTATTGTATTGTATAGATTTATTTATTAGTATTTTCAACCATTATTTGAACCCAAAATGAAATAATAACTATCAACTTATTCCCAGTAAAAATCAACATTTATGAAAATCTTTACTCTGTGAAGGTTCCATATGCTTAATTTTGGAGTGGATATGTAATCAAAAATAAAAAATTGTTTACGTAATAACCTTCAAATAATTAATATTAATTGGTAAAAAATTACTTACCTGTGATAATTTAGAGATCCAACAATATTTTTCTTAATTTAACTTAATTTTATTGCGATCACCTGCCAATGTCAAATTTAACAAAGAAATCGCTCGAGCTACTTTGACCCCTTTCGAGCAGCATCTATAAATGAATCATTTATAGATTTTTTTTTAAATATTTTCATAGAATTTTTCCATATAAAAATTCTCGACACTTTAATCGCCACGTACCTGTAACCAATAAACAAAAAAATAAAATACATATTTCTTGAACTCGGGGTATCCTAGTTCATCCAATATTAATTGGCACACCATAGCATTTTTTTAATATATTGAAAACATATTTTATGACAGGAGTCAACAAACTTTTAGATAGACGGCCTGGATCAAAAGTTGCCTTCGATCGGTCTATCGAGAGTCGTGAGCTTAGATGTTTATTTATTTATATTGATAGCCAGAACTTACATACAAAACGGCCAAGCTAATTGAGTATTCAACACACCGGGTGTACAGGACACTTCATGCTACTAAGGAGTAGCTATGAGGCAATTAGATAGTCTACAACTTATATAAATTTATTTCGCACTTTGGTGCATGGTGATACCATCCCATGCAGCTCTGGCATTGGAGTGGTTAAGATGAATTAGACGTTTAATTAAAGATTCTTTTGTGCGGTGTCAGGAAGGTGGCAGCGCACAATCGCAGCTGCAAATACTGGCGGGTGAGTGGTGGGAAAAAAAATACAAAATGTTTGAGCTAATTATTAATAACTAATACTCTTAAAAAACAACTGATAATGATATGCTTGTGAATATAATTCCACATTGCAGTGGAAATTGAATTATTTAAATAAAATAAAGATGTAAGCTATTTTCGTTGAAATCTAATTATTAAACAAGTAACATTTATATGAGAATTTGTAACGAAATTTTTTAATATTTACATTGAATATTAATTCTATTAAAAACAAAATGATAAACAAACAGTTTGATTTATTTGTTTGATAGTTTTACGAAATAAATTTAGAAGTATTCTAAATTTTCTAAAGAAAAAATAGATTTCAGATTTTTTACAATACATTCTCAGAAAAAGTCGTATAAAAACATGTTGTTGCTAGCAAAATTAAAAGATCAAAAACATCATGTGGGTCGTAGGTTATTATTTACTAATTTAAATATTATTACCAGTATAAAATATAAATTTGAATTGGTTATAATTCACATTATTGGTACGAACTAATAAACGAAGTTTACAAAAACTTTCATTCATATATAAAGATTTGAAACGAGCTTTCTTTTCGAATTATGCAGTATTATTTAAATATCCTAACATTTTGACGAATATGTTTGACTTAAGTAATTATTATAAGAAGTCAGTCTAAATCATGATTTCATTTAAGTATTATATTAATGATATGACAGTTTAACTTTACAGTAGAAAATCGATCGCTCTAATCAAGTAAACGGTCTAGTGAGTTTTAGTAATAGATGCTTATGGTGGTGAATACTTAAGATACGGCTTAGTAACTTAGTCAGAAATGAGGAATTGAATGAATGGAGAATGCAGCTTCTCATTACATCAAACGTGAAAATGATTAAACCTGCCTCAGATAACCACCTGATTTGCATCTCTATTGCCAAGATAACCGGATTTGGCACTTGATCGAAAATATATAGAGGGTTTTCACGGGACCTATATAAATCTAAATCGCTATTTTGTTTATAAAGTACAGACATATTTAAATGAGGAAAACGAAACAATCGTTATTCCTTTACTTTTAAACTTAAAATAGTCTACAGTTAATTATCGAGTCTTTCTTTGTCCAGCGCCTAATAAATGAAATAAAATTAAAACACGATATCTTTATAAAGTTAAATTATACGTAGTATATTATAAACACTCGCATGTATAAGAGATCGTTCAAAATATCCCATTTAAACCGGT
>JAPMAE010001446.1:0-10143 GCA_036584705.1 Rhyacophila sp. 25_7 | reverse complement strand
CAGCACTGATCCATAGAATTAATCATTATTTAAAATTTCGATTCGAAATAATACTGAAATATCGTATTATAGATACGACCCTGCAAAACAATTTTTAAAATTGTCTTATGAGAAAAAATAAACCAAAGTGCAATGCATGGTAATTCAATTAAATTCACATAGTACAAGTCAGCAGATGCACGTGTTAAGAAAGAACGAATATATGTTAGATTACTCTCTATTAAGGAACATTCAGGTGTAATGCCACCTGTCTATAGATATATTATTTTACTTTGTAAGTTGAGCGATCGTTAAATATTGACCACTCATAAAAATTTTGAAAGTTTCTAATAAAATTATATCAATAACTCTTTGTCGAATGTTCATTGAATGGCAAGACTTAAATGTACAGGATTTTAGTACTAAGCCTATTATTTGCAAAACTTTAAACATAATGTAGATGTTTATTTTTTGAATTGTATTGAATTCTAAATAACTAAAATGGGGGCCATTTAACCGAAGTAATACTAATTTGACAGCTGTATAGATTAATAGGAAAGGATTACATGTGGAAATATTTATACAGTAGACAAAAGTCTCTTTAGGTCTCGCAAAGCATAAAAAGAATCAAATATAGTAGAAATACTTTTGTTATTTCTTGGAAAAAATATTTCTCAATAACAAATAAGTATGAAGTGTAACTATAATGCAGCAGAAAGAATCATCCACCGTTCATGGCATATATATATTTTAGTACATTTTTGATTTAACATGGTATTTATTTAATATCTGTTTACCAATCAGTTAGTTACAAATTTGAATATCGACCGTGTTTAGGTAAAAGGAATTAACCCTCACAGAACAAATTTTACAGGAGGTATAAAAAACGTTTTTACACGATTCTTAGTCAAATTAACACAAACTTGATGTGCATGATGACCGATAAATCGGTGTTTTATTTTCCTGATCTGATAATTAAAAAACATATTGAAGGGAAATCATGAAAATTGAGAGATGCTTTTTTCCTTTCCACAAACTTGGTAAGTCGTTCTTTTTTAGAAATCTAAAGCAAAATTTTAAAAATAATTCGGCATTTTTGGCTTAATTATTTTTGATAGAACGTGTATTTATTTAGTTCTGTGATTCTTAAATAAGAGAACTTTAAAAAAAAAATGAAGGTTAAGCCCTTTTGATTAAACAGGGTCGATTTGTTAAAGATACATACGCTCGGTTTTTAAATCGATATGTAGTATTGATTTTTCTTTAATATTATATGCTAATGCACGCATATATCATTTTTATAAAAAAATGTTTACCTCAAAATGGAATTTAAACCACTGGAGACGTTTTTTAAGGATAATTTTATTAAAAGCTTACACAATTCATGAACGAAGCTCTCGTATTAAGGTTATATGATTCAATATATGCTAATTTGGCCATAAAGTAGAGTATCTAGAAGCCTGCATGCCACTATATATGGTTTTTTGATGTAGATATTTATCTCATATACGAGTATATAAGTTAACGATTGTTTTAAACGTAGGCTAACTACTTCATTGTTTAAAAAAAATTGTATTTACTACATATAAACAATAAAATAAACTAATATGTAATATATTAAGTTGTATATAATTTATGTTACAAATAAAACTTGATAAATAAGTTTATTATTGATGCAGCGGTATTATTTATACGAAGCATGAGAGTACGTTACATTACCGTAATAATATTTAATGATATGCTAAGTTAGAAAGACATTTTACTGTTATAAGTACGTACGTATATTAATATACATACGCCATACGATAAATCTGTCAACAAGCGATCGACATGGAAAGATTATCATTCTGTATAATCTATAAATCTTTAGTGAAGGTATGCAACCCTGATACCTGTCTCATCTCTTTTTAGCTAGCGTCACTGAATCTCAGGGACAGCGATCGCTTTAATTAGGTCTTTATCACCATATTATTATTTTTTAAATATATATATCGCATTACTAAGTAACTTTATGATTAGTTATTATTTTACTAGTATATAGTTTTATTGAATATACGAGTATTATATAAAAAAATACAATATTTTTCGATTGTGAAAAAATGTTTCGTGGCAAAATGCAGTCAACTGTTTAATATAATAATATAAAATAATAAGAATGAGATATTTTAAAACTCTTTAGAGGTATATTTTATTTTCAAAATGATGTTTTAAGTTAATTTATCAAGCATAGTTAGAATAAGTCATATTTGCAAGTAATAACAAATGTTACTTAAAGAAAATTTATATAATTTTTATAAACACAAAATAATTAAATACACTAGAAAAGTTCTTTAATATCTACGATGTAAATTACTTTTCTAGTCCATTTTTTTTATTTTTATATCAATTTAAAAATATTCTTTAGGATTCATTATTTCGAGCAATTTTCTTTTTAAGAAATTGTTATTCGAAGGACTTTCCATTCAAAGAATTCTCCATTTCACCAAACGAAAATTCACAGCTTGCTGGTTTGTGACACTATGTTTGGTAGAGAAAAGATTAAAAAACACTCACAAAAAACACAACTGTTAAAATACGTTCACTATGATGGTCTCATAAAATTAATTTAAAATTGTTTAATTATTTTGCTTGTCTGTCAAATAAAAATATTATATAAAGTGGCGTTACTATTTTTTGCACCATTTTGTATCAGATAGGGCGTCAAAATAAAAACAGTAGGCGTAATATCGTCATTAATATTAATATAACAAAATATGAGTAACAGAAGTGCGTACCGGCTCTATAGTGACCAATAACGGGCAATACAAAGCCGTGAGATTTAGCGCGGCTCAACCGGGTCTACAAAAAAATCTTGCCGACAAAGGGTTGTCTTTTTGAGTGACAAGCCGGTATCTTAAGACGGGTGCATTTTCACAGGGTGATTTGTTCGCTTATAAAATATAAATTATTATACTTTTGATAAATCATTTTTTTATCTAACTCGTATTAATATAATCGTCATTTAAAATTAAAGAAAATTGCTACATATCGGTGAAGTAAATATATATACTCGTATATATGTATAATAATTATATACTTGTTTAAAACACATTTTGAATAGCCATAAATAAAAAAATACATGGTTAGGATGAAACATGTAGTGTGTACATGCTTAAATGAGGGCATATGGATAAAAAAAGAAGTAATAATAATTATCCAAAACGCCAGAATATACGTTATTTCTGAATATACTCGTATATAATTTATATACAAAAATTGTGAAAATCAGTATTATATTATATATTTTGTGTTCTTGAACACATATTTTAATGGTCAGTAAAAATAACAACATTTATTGTGCGTATTTTTAGAGTCAAATTTAAAACATAAGTAAAATCATTAATAATAGTGATTGAATTTCATTTGATTAAAGTAATTTGGCTATAAAATCTAATATATTAATCAGCTTAAAAATCTATTGAATCACATTGTTTTAAAGGTTAAATCAAATATTATCCTCTTCGTAAGTCAGTGAATAACTCATCATCCAAGTGAATTTTTTATAACTTATTTAAATATGTATTCATTTTATTATTACTTGATACTTACCGCATTATTTGTTTTTTAGGGAGACATGTGTATTTGGTTAGATATTATTTCATTACTTAGATTCTTCCTGAAAAAGAATATTGCATTAAATTACTGTATTATACCGATTATAAGACGCTCTATTGGTTATATGAGCCAAAAATAAAAATGAATAAAACTCAAGTAAATTGGTAAGAAGCCATTGAGCATAAGTCACGCTATAAATACGAGTATATAGACACAAAAATAGCAAAAACCAAGCGTCTTTAATCAATGTAATTCGGTAGTACAAACTGTTTATTGTGTAATAAACAAAATTTTCAACCACCCTATAATCTAAATTTAAAGAAGCTCACGTAAAATGCCTCGTTGACAAATATCCTAAAAAAAGTTTATCTAGCAAAAGGCACTTAACGATTGAGTGAGATAGAGAATGCAATAAGAATAGACAATACCAGACAATACCCCAAAAAGGTACAAGATAAGTTGATATCATACAGAGTACAAAACACTAATTTGGTATTCCGATACTTTGTATAAGATATCTATCATTATTTATGCTCCACTAACTTAATGTACCTGTTACTTATTTTAACATTCTAAATACATATACTAAAAGTTTTTTAAACCTTTGCGACAAAAGAGAACCGATGTTTGTTTTTTTAATACTTTTGAGTTTATATAAAAAAAAGGAATAATATTTTCGGGAATCCATTAAAAGCTTCCTATAGCCTTTTGGTTTTTTATATGACAACTTTATATATAATATAAAGTAATAAATAGTTCACTAATTATGACAAAATAATGTAAAATATATATTATTAAAATGTTAGAGTCATTGATTATTAATACCTGTAAAGATATGAAAACAAGTGTGTACAAAACGATACCTTATATAATTTATTCATATTTATTGATTATTTATTTTTTAAGAAATATTTTTTATTTGTATAAAAATGTAGTTTTTAATTCATCGCTCGCAAGTTACCGGTAGCTTGAGACATCATGCTAAGAGATACAGTTAATACAAAAATGTGTTGTTAATACAACTATCTTTTAAATAAAATATCTTAAAATCAAATTTCTCTCCTGGAAATTCTTAGAGAAAAGCCATTATATTGAAATAATAACTTATTTTAATTCATTTATATATAGTTGTGAAAAAAAATTAAAAACTATTATAATTCATTTAAAATTACATTACTTCGCTGTTTATACAGTTATATTTTTACTATTTTATAGTCACTTTGTATGGTATGAATATTTTATGATATTTTATTTTCATAATACACACATAATATAAGTCTTAAAACATTTATCTTTTATTTTGTCAAACGCAAATTTACCTAGAAGGTATATAAATGTGTAATAAATAGCTGGTTCGGTAATTTAAATTTTAGAGGGAGATCCCACCCCCATTAAGGTTGGCGATCACTGATACAATGCATGATTTTTTAAAGTGTGATAGAATGGTCACTAAAAATCTGTATACAAATCAACCACCTCAGTATTAGGTATGCGCTAAGCATATGAAAATTGTGACGATTTCCACCTACTATTATATTCTTTTTTACTTTTGGGCGTTACCATTAGAGCAATTATTAATAACCGGTATTGTTAAACATAGCACAGCCTTAAGGTCAAAAATCTGTTACATTTAGTTAATAGATCCGTATTAACTTTTTATTATCGAGTGAAGATTAATTATCGACTACGAGATCATGCTAAAATATCTTGCACTTAGATATTGCAAAATTTATGCTAAGATTACGTAAAAATACGTAACTTCTTAAATTTTGCTCATTTGCGAGTATGTGGCCTGCCATAAGAATCGTGATTTTATTTTTTTTAGCAAAAAAAAAATACAAATTCAAAATAAAGCAGTGACAAATTTTGTCAAACGAGGTTTTCGATTCTTTTTTTAAATCAAAATTATACGCAATATGCCCAAAACACACACATATATATATTAGTCTTTAGCGGAATTTATAAATTGTACATCATTTATGCAAAAGTGGTAATAAAAGTAATATTTACTATTTTTTTTGCTTAATCTAAAAATTGCTCTCGCTAGGATAGCCCGTATACCTAGCAAGCGAGGGTTATGGGTGTAACCGTGGTGGTCGAAAGATTTTTATGAGATATTTAAAGATTCATTAACATTGTAGCTAGGACATGACCCCGAAACAGTTGAGCTAATAATTAACAGCTATTACTCGTAAAAAAAATATTAAGAAAATCTTCACGCTATGAAGATTCCATATTATGCTCAATCTCCGAGCGTATAGAGAATTATTTCTTTCTAAAATGTAAAATGAAAATGCCAATTTTCCAAAAAAAAAACTGTTTGTCAAAATACGATTTTTTAACAATTAGTTTATTTTCTATTTAATAAAATAAAAACAAAACAATTTGTATTTTTATGAACGTCAAGTTATTAGTTAAGTACATTTTTTTCATTATTTATATATACTTATATTTTCATTATAATTATTTGATTAAAATAATATTAAATGCTTTTTTAATGTTATATATGTTTTAAATTAAAAAATATGTTTTATTAAGGATATAACAATATTTGTATTTGTCAATCTAAGATTATTGCAAGAAAATAAAACATATATATAAAAAAACCCTTTGCCTCATTAAATTCTATTGTTTAAGAAATTAACACCAAAGTTTTCCTTGTTATTTTTTTTTTGTATTCATTTATGATACCAGTTACAAGTCTTCAATATAAACAATACTTTTAGGATCAAAGGTATTGTTTTAAAAGAGCGGCGTATGCATTGTGCAGTCAGTCCTTATTGTACCAGTGTTTCACAAAATCGCATCATTTTTATTTTATTTATTTATCAATACTTGTTTTAGTAGTACCAACTAAACGTACGGAAATAAAAATTCATTCGATATTTTATATTACACATATTAAATGCAAAACATTTCAAATAATATGCATATCATTATAATGAAGTTTTCACAAAGCCAGTTTAAGGCTAAGATACAAAATGCATCGGACCTGGGGACCTAATTCTTCTTAAGTTACCAATATTTTTTTTCTATATTTGCTCTGCAATTTAACATATAATCTCTTGAAAATATAAAACTAACGAGTATTATATATTAATTATTGGCTCAACCATTTTTCATTCTGGCTACGAATACAGAAGAATAAACATTTGTTATTTTATTGTGAAAAGCACGCTGTTTGAACCACAACTCTCAGATCACTAGACGAATGAGATGTGCACTGATCTACCAATAGCGTTTTACCAAATATTTATATTATCCTCGTAAAATATGTATTGGTCTACCGACAGTTCTATAAATATAAGATTTAATTTAAGAAATTTTAAGAATGTATTTTTTGTATTGGATTGCCTCATCAAAAGTAAACTGGCATAAAACTTTCAAATACACTTGATTGAGGTCTGCTATTTCTACATTTCATTTTTTAATTTGTTTGCAAAATAATTTTGATTGGATAATACAAATATATATATATTGATATTTCAAAGTAACCTTTGATACAAATATTAAAATATATTAAAAAGATGTGATGTTTTTTCATTTTTTTTAATCTTATTTAATTCCTTAAAATTAGAATTCGTTTAATAAAAATTATAAAATAAAGTATGTTAAAATTAGAGTTAATTTCATAATATGAATATTAGTCAACATTTTAATATAAAAATATTCTATAATACATATGACTTATCCAATTTATCATTATAACCAACCACCTTTTTTGCATTTCCAAAACAATTTTTGTGAATTCTTAGGGTAAAAACTGTGTTGTATAAACCACGATAAGCACGAAAGTCATGAACTGATTTCAATTGAATAAAAAAAAATCTGTTAATTTTAGCTAATTGCAAATTTTCCATATAATATTAGTACGTATGTTTATTTTATTTTATACTCTATCGACATTCAAACAATTATTTAATAATAAAAAAATCTTTGTAACGTGTAAAAATAAATATTTTTTGTATTCCAATAAAGCTTTGAAACAAAACCAACATTACGTTTTATATAATTCACAAAATTAAAATAAAATTACAATTACATTAAAAAAATAGATAGGCTGGCTTATAATAAGGTTAATAAAATGCGTAGATAGCGCCTGTCGCTGAAATTTAAAATACCCAAAGACTAATAGGTACTTGCTAAAAAAAGTTTGAAAATGCTTGTTTTTAAGGCTGCGTTAGCGAAGGCTGTGTTTGCCGCGTCGCAAGTGGCGTCAGGCGGTCCAGACTAGACGCCTCCGGTTTTTACAATTTACGCTCCCAAATAATATACAACAACTACCTCTTCCGCTGGCATGGGTGGATGTTTAGATTTTATTTCAATTATAATTTTTACTTCAGCTCGGTAAAAGTTTACAATATTTTTTATTAGTAAAAATACGTATTTGAAGTAATAATACGTACATTGTAATATAACGCTTTTTTTCTGTGTATATTTGAAAATTTTATTTATGAAAATTTTCACTATATTAATTTTAAAACCTTATTAAATTTAATACATACCAAAGTCGCCCTCGTTAAGCGTCATAATTCGATAATGCGTCAGAGCAAGCAGGGCTCTCGGGTTAATACAATATATCGTAGCTGATAGTAAAATTTTTCTAAATGTTTATTCATCTGTATTTGTAATAAGATTATGAACCGAGAATGGTTGAACTTATAATTATAACTCGTAAAAAACAAACTTATAAACTTACTTACATTTATATTTAAAAAATCACGCCGTGAAGGTACTCGTACTATGTGCTATATCTTGGAGCCGATATGGAATATATATAATACATAAATAAAGACCAACATTCGAGTAAATATCTGGATTTCACATAAAAAATAGTCACGTTTACTTGTCTTACCCATATATGTGATTTCATATTACTTATAATATTTTATGGAAAGACATTATATTAAAGCATTTATAAATAGTTTAACAGAGATTTCATAATTACGCATTAAAGACCGTGTTCGATGTCCCTGTTAAAAAAATGTAATAATAAAAACCATATTTTTTATAAACATATTTGTGGAAAAAGTACACATACTGTATTGATTTTTTGAAAATGTTTATTTAAGCCCCTGATAAATTACTAATTGATATTTATAATTTAATATATCTGAGTATTAAAGAAAAATAATAGATTTTTAATAGTTTTCTTAGAATGAAACGATGAATTTATAACTACAATATTTCAATAACATAAAGCATAATATTGAAAACTATAATCCCTTGCAAATGTAATGATTTTTTGAACTTTAGTAAACGTATTATTGGCGTGTTTATATGTCTATTAAAAATCTTTTTTTATCTATTTTTCAAGTTTTAAAATACACTCCTGTACAGCGTTTCCTTTATATTTTATAGGCCAAAACGATTTCGATCTGAAGCCGCGGGATCATGGTACTTACTTACCAGAGGTGGTGATAGGCAAGGCACAAATGTCGCCTAATCACATATTCCTGCAAGTTTCATATACGAGAACCTCTTATTTTTTAATTTTATTTACGTATAAGTATATGTTAAATATAATAACACTAATTGGAAGACTTCAGGACGTTTTGAAAATATATTTACATACAAACATTTTACGGTTTTTTTACAAGTATTTATAGTCAATTATTAATTCAACCATCTTGGGGTCGTGTCCCTGGCTACGATACACATGGACAAACATTTGTAAAATTTGTGTCGTGAGTCCGGCCACTATACGCTTACCCACGAAGGTGACAAATTTTTTTAGGCGAAAGATTTTTTAACAACTTATAATTGTTAGTATCAGCTCAAAAATATTGTATGGTCAAAATTTGTTGAGTTATGAGATATGGTTTCAAATGCAAAAGAAAACTACGAGTATGAAGTATTAGCTAGCCACCGAATTGGAACCCTCAATACTCGGCTCGTAAATTGGTTTCGCCATTCATTTCACACTGAGAGTGCATATATCAACCGTGTTTAAGTAAAAGGGCGTCACCCTCAGTTTTTTGAAGTCCTTTTATTTGAGTTTCTGTCAAAAAGAATTAAGCCAAAAATGCCAAATTATTATCGAAATTTAGTTTTTGATTTCGAAAAAAGAACGTATTACTAAGTTTGTGTGGAAAGAAAAAAACATTAAACCTCAAGTTTAATGATTTTTTATTAACTTTTTAACCTTTGATATGATCAGAAAAGATTTATCAGATCAAGAAAATCAAACCAATTATTGGTCATCATGCACTGACTAAAAATTATTAAACAACCTATGACGTAATTGGAGAAGCCATAACTTATATATACACTATTGCGCAATTTTGTGCCTGGTAATACCATTATGTGCAGCTTTGCTATGGAAATTATATGGAAAATAAAATCAAAGATTCTTTCGTGCAGTGTCAAGAAGACGGCCACACACAATCGCAGCTGCAAATACTGGTGTGTGAGTGATGGGGGAAAAAACGTTTTATTATTTATAATTACTGGAGTTTCACAAAAGGTGTGGAGTGTATGAAATTAATTATTTATTTAAATTTAAAAAAACTATAGCAAATACTATGTATATAATTTAAAAATAATATATGTTAATATTATCAAGAAAAG
>JAPMAE010001445.1:9016-19921 GCA_036584705.1 Rhyacophila sp. 25_7 | reverse complement strand
GCGACTAATATTAATTATTAACTCAACTATTTTGAGATCATGTCCTAGCCACAAATATAACACAATGACAAACAGAAAATATGGTACCCACACTGTGCACACTGTGTATTTACGGGTGATATATTATGATAAGCGATAACCGTATGTCCATTGTTTATTATAAATATTGTATATTATAAAGTCAAAAGAAGTCAGACATTAACAATAATAATTGTGACTTTTTGATAAGAGGTCGTCCATAAACCACGTAACGCTATTTAGTAAGTGGGAACAGTGACCACCATCGTGTACATGGCGTTACAAAATAGAGGATGGGCTATTTTTTATTGTCACGCAAAACTTCTTTATTTGAAATCTCGTAAATTTCAATCCTATTTTAATGTAGAACGTTGCATAACCTTTGATAGGAGGAATGCGGGGGGGGGGGGTTAAGCCAAGTGTCTACTTGGTGTTATATGGAAAAAGGACGAGTAAAAAACCTAAGAAAAAACGTTACGTAGTTTATGAATGACCCCTAAGATGTATATTTTTTTGTCTTTCACCTGTGATATGAAATCTTTTCATATTAAAAAAATATACATTATTTCAGCAGAAGTAGAATATATTATATTAAGTGTTTTTCTAATGCATGATTTTTTAACTTATTTAGTTTCAGTCAAATTATATTATTAATTTTACGTAATATAATTATTTAAAACGATAAAAAGCGAGGTGTGCGTTTTATGTCGCGAAAAGCAATAAAACAAAAAAGATTAAAGCGTTTTTTTCAGTGCATTTAATTGTCACACGTGATTTTTTACTGTGTTTTTGTCACATGGCAATGTTCGAATGCAATAAAATGTTTTTTAGTGGACGGCATTCAACGGAATAATATTTTTTTTTGCACGGGCGATGTATTCAAATATGGAATATGCGACTACTCGACAAGCTGCTAGAGTACAGGCGAAAAAAAAATAACTGAATTTTTAGCGTAGCATTTATACGTTAAAAAAATGAAACTGTACTGAATTTACAAAATAATGCGAAAAGCCTTATCCTAGCATAAACTTTTCATATTAGTCACAGTCAATATGTACATTTTATCAAAGTCTTAATTAAATATTTATTTATACGATGGTTTTTCCTTTATTGACAAGATCCAGAAGATTACCCCAAGCAGCGGATGGATATACGAGTAGTATCAAGAGAATCGATAGCTTCACTTAAAAGTCCACACCATGGTAGAAAGCACTTTCCAGGGAGACTGAGCTATCCAGAAGGGATTTGCTTGAGTAACTTTCAGCTCCATACGAAATGTTTGCGAATTCATTGCTGTACTCATAAAAACCAGTGCAGCCTATTCAATGTTGGCTAATTAAGCCCCGTTCTTACGAATTGACCAATTATAGTTGTATATGTTAATAAAATTGGTGTATCATATAACTAAATATGTGAAAAAATTGAGTGTGAATGACTGCAGACAGAAAAGCCTGGAGAGAGGTTGTGCAGTCGGTCTTGGACTTAAATGGATCATAGCGCCAGATTAAGTAAGGAAGTCAAGTAGGTAAAAAATCATTTGATGCAATCTTCACATTACTAATTTTCATATGCTTCGTTTTGAATCAGATATGGTTAAAAATAATACATTGTAAGAGGTTATTTACGATTTTTTTTTAAGTTAACCCTAGATATTATAAGAGCATACGTATTTGTTTTTGTTTACAGATTTATATTATCCATAATAGATTTCTGTGTAATTATAAAGTTTAATTAATTGTTATTAGAAACATTTTGGGTGAAATGGTGAATATTCGACTTCGTTAGGTTAGTAGATAGCGCGTACGCCTAGCAAATGGGGGTAGTAGGTTAAAGGCTCGTGCTGGTTGCAATTATTTTTGATGATTATTCATTTGTATTGTAGCCAGGACACGAACCCGAAACGGTTGCGCTAAGAATTGACAATTATTGCTTGTAAAAAAAAGTTTCAAAACAATATTCATATTGTGGATATCCATATGCTTTGTTTCGGAGTGGATATGGTTAAAACAATTTTTTTTTACAATATTCTATTTTTAAGCCATCATTTTAATTTAGTACTGCATATAACCTTTTTTCTTCTTTTATTATAAATGCTTTCTGTTACAGATAATAGGCCAACAATTAATTACAATAAATTTAATACACTATTTCATTTGATCAAATATTTTAAAATAAGCATATTAATATATGCTGGAATTATTTACTTAATTAAAATAAACAGCAGTATTCTGATTCAATCAGCGCGGTTATCTCAAGATATGATACAATCCTCGTTTCGGAGCGGATATTATAAAAAGAAAAAAAAGGTGACTTTTATTTTTTTAATTGCAAAACAATGTTTAATTGATAGTTATCGAAGAAAAAATCATAAAGTATGTCTAGATGTTGATACGAATTTCCTTAATACGATCGTATGAGAATTTTATTTTTAATATCATACAAATTATGACGAATATATATATTATACAATTTCCGTCTCGTAGGCGGATGGATCACACAATTGCAAAAGTTTTGAGTTATGACGAACGTTTTCGTGAATTTTTGCAAATGAATTCATTTTATTCGAATTACGAAAGCTAATATCCGCACAATGCATTATTCATGGGACGGAAATAGCGGGATTTCAAATAAGATCGGAAAGTAAGTTTTTTTCTTCATGAAAAACAGCATGACGGTAAAAAAATCATATATTATCTGGAATAAAATAAAAACTTTTACAATTCATTATATATATTTGAATAGTTTTAAAATATTTTGTTTGTTTTTCAAGTAAACTTATCAAATAATATATATAATATATACTATAATATGTTAAGATTATAAAAATTATATGATCACCTAAACAATTTTATAGTTTTGTATATTTTATATTGTTTTATTGATAGTTTATATATGTACATCGGTACCCTAGAACTGAACTATATTAAGTCACATATTCTAAACTTTTCAGTAGAGCCATTTGTATTAACGGATTTAAGTATTCTTTGATTACGAAATCAAGATTCATTTAAAACGCAATATCTATGGAAATATTTGATATAAGGATTCACTGATATAAAAGAGGCAAATTCATAACGCTTATTAAAAAAGTGAATTTTGAAATTTTTTGAGTTAATATAGATCAGTTCTAGGGTACTGACATATAAATGATATTTAACTTTCAATAAAATACATTATAATATTTTTTTCATTTAACTATTCATAATTTTATTAGACTTGTAGATAGAGCGAGTACCTAATAAGCGGGGGTTATAATTAAAGTCCTGTTGCTTGGATTTTCAAATGTGTATCGATTTTAATTTTTAGTCAGGACATGAACCCAAAATAGTTTAGCTAATAATTAACAAATCTTATTCGTTGATAATAACTGTTAAGAAAATTGACTCTGACGATCTCATATATTCCATTGCGGAGCAGATATGGAATTCATTATTATTATTACTCTTCGTATTTTTTCCACCTATGGGATTCGACTTCTAGACCCTTGCGTCGTGACTCAGATGCGCTATCCATTCACATATGAGGGCAAAGCTTTAACAACTGACGTATATTCGTTTTTATTTTGAAATTCGTTACATTTCTTTAACTTTTAAGTGACATATTTTTATTTCATAACTGTATTCATTCAAATGAAATTCAGTTTTGTCTATTATGATATTTTCAACGAGTGGTATTGGTTAAAAAAACTATTTTGATCATAAGATGGGAAAATACATGGAATTGTTTTATGATTTCAGCATAAATATTTTTACTATAGATTGTCAGTATTTAAAATTAGTTTATTTAAAACCGTTATAAAAATGCAGAATGGTAGATATTTATCAATTTGATAACTGTCTTTCTAAATAGTAGATCAACCTATGTAATGAACTGTTGTTAAATTAAAAGATACGTAAAGTCAAACGTCGCCCTCGTTTGGCTAGCGGATGGCGCGCACGCCCAGCAAGCGGGGGTCATGGGTCCAAGGCCCGTGCTTGTTGCAAAATTTGTCAAATTTTTATTCATTTGCATTGTAGCCAAGACACAAACCTGAAAAGGTTGAGCTGATAATTGAAAATTATTACTCGTAAAAACTGTCAAAACAATCTTCATATTGTCGAGATTCGTATGCTTTGTTTCGCAACGGATTGGGTTTTAAAAAAGTCAAATATACTGGTCTTACAACAGTAACCAATGGAGTGTCTTTAGAATTACCTTTTCAGATAATCATTTTCGTATTAAAACGTCTGCTATTTACTATGTCGATATTATAATAATATGTTAAACCTAAATTAAAAGTTATAGAATTAGTATTTATTCGTATTACGTGTGTAAGAAAAAAGCTGACTAACGACTTGATCAATTTACTTATAATATGGTCTTTATGCCAATACACCCATACCTTGCTTTACGGCCTGGATGTGTTCCGGAAAAGTTGGCCGTAAAACGAAAAGCCCTATAACGACTCAATTATTTTGATACAAATTCAATTGAATCTGTTCCATTTTTTTATAAAATAATATAATTTTTAGTTCATAAAGCATTTTATTCTTTTTATTTCCTTTGAAAATGCTTACAAAAAATAATAGTACAAAACAATGTAATGATAAACAGAAATTCAAAAAATAAAAATATAAATACAAAACAAAAGAAATCATATACTCATAAAATAAAAAAACACCAAAAAAAGTGTTTAAAACTGTTTTAATCTGATTACATTAACATGAAGAATCAGTAAGCTACTCAATTTCCGCTGTTGTGGATTGACCCAGTTTAAAATATGTATTGATCTAATGTTGTCTGCTTCACCTTACCTTCTGTGTCTTCTTGCAGTGTTTTGTAGCAGGTAATAGCAGAGTTTACTCTTCGAGACACTTTAGCGCTGCGTTCTTCGTCGGGATCATTTTGAAGAAGGATGTTCATTCCTTGGTCGAAATAAGAAAGCGCATTTGACAAGTTTTTTGCTGTTAGTTATTGGCATATAGCAGGCTCTGGCTCCTCATCAAGTAGATCAGTTTGAATATTGAGAAGGTCGTAAATAGTACAGCTTTTTTTTGGCGTATAAGGAAACATTGTAGGCCGTAAATTGAAAAAGTTCAATAATTAAAAAAGAGCGTTATAGCGAAATGTCGTATAAAGAGCGGCCGTATAGCAAGGTGTATTTCATTTTATACAAAATAAAGTTATATTCTTAGATATTATAGAAATAACGAATGAATTTTCTTTGTTTTCTTCATAATAGCATTACTTTTGAGCGCTTTGAAATTGTTGTCAAAGCTCAAAATTATATTTAAAAATTGATTTATAAACTTTAACTTTGGAATATACGTTATGAAAAAAGCTACGTGATTCAATCAATCGGTACGCTTAATTTGTCAAAAGAAATTGATAGTATCAGCGGGCCCGGGTATGTGAGATAAATGAAAGGAAACGCAAACCAGAAAGCTGGTAGGGAGTAGATAAAGGCAGAGAAAATTTATAAAGATTTATACAACACATAATTCATCCATTCCGCTTGAGGAAGGGACGAGTCTTCGGATTAAATGTGAAGTTAGACTTGTATAATACAATAATGAGATAGGGGTCTAATGTTGTGTTTACTTTTTAGCTATACTGTCGTTGTTAATTTGGATCCGGAGTTTTATGAAATATTATGTGACTTCAGCGTTTTACAATTTACCTTTTATACATTTATAATACCGTTTTAAAACCTTAAGGAATTTACTTAATTATTACATTACATGTATAAATAGAACATATTTTAAAACACATATTTGTTAATAATATATAATTACAGGTCCACCGTATTTGGGGAAAAGGGATTAACAATCATCGAACTAATTTTACAAGAGGCACAAAAAAATCTTTTTTAATAACTTTTAATCATATTAACACAAACTTTAAGCGCACATTGACCAATAAATTTGTTTTATTTTTCTGATCTGATAGTTAAAAAAATATTAAAGGAAAATCATTAAAATTGAGGGTTAATACTTTTTCCTTTCCATTCAAACTTATAAGATTGTTCTTTTTTCAAAATATAATGCTGAATTTTGATAATAATTTAGTATTTTTGGCTTAATTCCTTTTGACAGAATGTGTATTTAGTTGTGTATATTGTAATTCTCAAATAAAAACATTTTTCAAAAACTTGAGTGTTAAGCCCATTGGCTAAACAGAGTCGAGTTTATTAGACGGAATGCGTTGGAAGTTGTTCGTAAGAAAGTGATTAAGGTGTCATTTTGTAGAACACAACTATTATATGAAGCGTGTATTTCCAAAGTGAACTTATTCCACTTCAAAAAATTTGTGACATTTGCTACAAAAACTGTTTACATCGGTATTAAATATTGGTTTGTTATATCCATTAAAAATTGTATTTCACACAACAAATGGATATAACAAAAAATATGTAATATCGGCACCGTAAACATGCCTTTTATGCATATGTATTTCTTATTGAATCAAGTAGAAAATAATTAAATGGACGATACGACATTTTTAACGTACAATTTTTTTTTTCAAGTGAAATTTCGGCTTTCTTGATTCGCTAGTGATTTTTTCTTTAACATTTATCAAAACTTTTTTACAGAACAACCTTAGATGGTATGACCTAACTTACACGGTCACAATCTACAATACATTGAAAGACGACTGGACAAGGACCTCGGGCCTTGGCTCGTCTGTGAGGTCCCCGCGGGGCCATAAAAATGCGGCCGGGTGACAGTTAAACTTTTACTGCGGGGCATAGGGCTACCCTAGGCTTTAACCCCTCCTCCGCACTTTCTCTCCCATTCAAAGCCACCACCCTTTCACTCAAGCTACCTCCTTAAGGCAGTCTTGCGATTCTTCATCGAGTCTTTACAGCCGTAGTTTTTTTTATTTAACTTTTTCAAAATGCATTAAAGTTTTGACGAGAAAAGACAATACAAGCATATAGTTGAATCCAATCGAAGTATTCTAGCAGTCTGACAGTCGGAGTAAGTTTCTTTCGTTTAAACTTTTCTAAGCTATAAAAAGGCTGGAAGTCTTGACGTTTCAAAAGTTTTGTTTTTGTATGTTAGATCAACTTTAAGACTCAAATCATTGTTATATAAACTCGTATATAGTATTTAATTGAAATTTATTTAAAAAATGTAAATATGATAAAAGTCGTTGAACACGAAACCACCAGACAAAATTATCACTTGCATTAAAAGACGTATAAAAAAAACCTCATCGATGTTTTTGATATCCGAAATAATAATAATAACGTTTATGAGTATATCAACACTTGTTTAATTAAAAAAAAATGTATTAAACAAAAACATAAACAGTAATAATAATAGTCACTTTTTGTATTGTATTTTAATGTATTGTCATCACCGTCGAATGATTGAAATATTTTTTCAAACATTGTTTTTAAATGATAGTTACCTAAATTTAATCTGTGCCAGCTGGTAACCTTTTGTCAATTGTATATTATACGAGTAGATGTCGACTTAGTCAAAAGAGAGTCATAGACAGCCAATAATTTGATAATGATCTAAGCCAGTTGCTGGTAACAAAAGACATGTGTGCCATTAAGTATATAACACTTGAAAGAATGTTAAGTGTCACTGCATACAAAATGACAATTAATGAACTTTTTCAGTTGTTTGTAAAATTCTCTGTCAAAAAAATTTTGTTAGTCCGAAATTAAAAAATAATAATAAAAAGTACTTCTTTAGTGCCAATAGATTACCCAACGTTGGTATATGTGGAAATTATGCAATAAGCAAGTTGTGTTTGATGTCTTCCGTTGTAATTTAAATTTCAATTATAATATTTTAGACTAAATAATAAATTTATATGTGAATGGAATCAAAATATAAATTTACACATTTGTAATAATATATTGTAGTATAAAATATATAATCTAATAATATATAATAGGGGATTCAGATAGATGGGCCATGTTGTAAGGTGTGATGAATCTAGAACTCTCAAGAAAGTGTTTAAAGGAACTCCAGTAGGCACTCGACCCGTCTGTCATCCCAAAGTGAGATTGGCCGATAATGTTACTAAAGATGCGAAAATATTAAGTGTGAATGACTGGAGAAAGAGAAAGCTAGAGACTGAGAAGCCTAGAGGGAGGTTATGCAGTCAGCCGTGGACCTGAATGGAGTGTAGCGCCATTTTATAATAATTGAATATATGAAATAAAATAGGCACTAAGTGTCAATAAATAGAAAAATATAGTAAGTATATATAAATCTTCTATGTGCCACCGCCAATACTACAAAAATAATTATAAAACTTTTTATGGATATTCAAAAATGGACATGGGTATAAGAAGCAGCATGTATATTTTTAAAATTGGCACTGTTTGACATTAGGTTACAACTGAAATTAGTTTTTTTTTAATATTTGAAAAGATTAAAAAGATTAATAACGACGATTTTTAGATTGTATGTTCAATCCATTGAGAAGCTAATAACATACCTAGTACTTCTATGAAAAATAAACGAATTATGCATTACAACCCTTGTATCTCAAATTCAGCTTTTTAACACTTAGCGTCTATTTTATTTTCTGTATACCAATTGTAATAATATATTATCAAAAAGATTTTTTTTGAAAAGAAATTCCATGTAGGTTGAATTTTTTTGTTGAGAATAAAATTAAACATATGTATGAAATTACCCTAAATAAAATATAGTGTGAAAAAATGTAAGATACGCATTTTTAATACAAATTTATTGCGGCTAGCCAAATAATATATGGAGTGAATACTCCATATTATAGAGTGAGTACATACATCGATAGTCAAACAAAACTTAACTCTTATCAAGACGATAATTGAGTGAATACGTCCATCATAAACGTTTTCTACAAAAAAACAGACTCCGTAAAACGAGTTATTTATTTTAATGGCATTAAACGACTGTTGGTCCTAGAGGTAGCAGCTAGTTATATGGTATATAAAAAAGCAAATGGAACACGGAAAATACTTTGTCGGTGAGCAATATTATCCGCACTGTCCCCACTTGTCGAGTGACCCTTTCGTGGAAATCGTAAATCTTACACAACGCGACTTTGTACTTATAATAAATTCCTTTCTTGCGGCTTGTGGCTTGCTTACACACTTTTCTTAACGTCGCCTCTAAAAAAGACATTAAACCGATGAAAATTTAGCCACGCCGGGTCTTCAAGAAGTTTCTTGGAATCTTTCGAGCAAAGGAAATTGTTATTTTTTCATGCTGAAAGTAATTAAAAATTACATCGCTTTTCAATGATTATATTGGATTTTTATGGGATATACTAGACTCTCTGATATAAAAAATGCTAAATTTAATACAGAAAAAATATTTTATCTACGTCATATTTTTGAAGAGAAGCTTTTTTATTTCTAAGACTTTATAATTAACGAATACAATATTTTACTTGGCAATGTCTTACTTACGAGTATCGATAGTATAGAGTTTTAATAGTTTTACTGAATTATCTACAATTTTTTCTGAAACTTAATATCGTATTGTACTAGTATATATTATATTTATATATTAAATTATTTGTGAATTTAATATATAAAGGTATACATATGAAAATACTACGGTAATAATCGTTTAACATGAAATCAAGGTAAAGAAAAATTCGATTTAAATGGAGTGTACAAAAAAGCTCACATTTGTTTTTGGTATCGTAATAACAAAGTTAAGACATATTATACATGACAGTTTTGTCCAATTAATACGTGATTTTCCCAACTAATTTATTAAATGCAAATACATTCGAAAACAAAGAAATTTTAAAAATGTATTATTAATTTGTTCGATATCAGTTATCATCTGTTTTATTTCATTACTCGAATATATACCTAGATGTTTTAGCATTCTTTTAAGTGAGAAATACTTTTGTGTTAAGAAGCTTCTGTTTCAAATTGTAAAAAAGTAAAATAAATTTAGGAAATGACACAATATTATCAAAAAGCAATTGAACAATAAGCGATTTTTATATTAAGGATTACGGTGTTAAATGTTTTATCTCTATTTATTAAGAAAGAATATATAACATAAGCAGTACTTAACAGCGGTGATTATTAGAAGGAAACTAATTTTCTGACACAATATTTTATTTGTGAAAATAAAATAAACAAACAAATTAATTAAAATTGTGTACAATTAATTTAAACTAAAAACCCTTCAAAAATAACACTAAGAAAATATTCCTTATAAGCATTAAAAAACTTCACACTCCAAAATAAAATCACCCACTATAGAGCGATATAAACATTCGATAATGAGTATAAACTGCCACTTAAAAGTTGGAAAAATGTTTTCGTTCATGAAATAATTTTAATAAGAAAGTTCACTACGGACTTTTAGTTAAGTAGATTTCTTAGTAATTTGAAATGTGCTAATGAGAGAATTTTCAAACTATCAAGAACGTTTATTTTGTGAGTCATTATTTACTTTCTAACAAGCTTAGTTTTCTAAATAAAATCTTAGTTATATTTTCAGTTTCATAAACCGATTGTATTTTTAATAAATTGCAGTATTTTGACTATTATTGAGTTGATAAACTGCACATGAATAAGTCATGTATATATTGATTTCCAAAATTAATGGCGTTTTTAATAGTTATAACGATCGTCATGCAAATATAATAATAACAATAACCTAATATTTTTATCTTAGTCTTCAAGTTAACCTGAAATGTATTTTTTCATATAATTAATTATCTCTACTGTCTATCTTTGATAGAATGTTATTATATTAAAAAAATAAAACTGTTGGTTTTGGTTGCTGTTAGATTGGTTTCTTCTGTTACGACAGTTGAAAATGTTATAACAGACTTAACCGGTCTTAAATATATATATGTGGAAAAATAAATAAGAACTGTGTTATTTTTTTCAATATATTTTATAAACTATATATATTATATTTG
>JAPMAE010001441.1:0-19944 GCA_036584705.1 Rhyacophila sp. 25_7 | reverse complement strand
AGCTGAAGGTAAACGACCATAGACAACGACGTGTGTTCGCTAAATGGGCTCTGGACATTTGAACGATGTTATTTTTCATACATAATGGCATTCATAAGACTTTCAAACGAATAAAAAATTTTGATGATATCTCATACACACTTTTATTTAAATTTAAAGATTGGAAGCGCTTAATGAAAGACCCTTTATATATATATGTTATATTGTATGAGATAAAACTCGAGTTTATATGCACTAGACCAGTGGTTCCTAACGGGGTTGGTACCGCACACTGGTGGGCGTTGAAGAAATTTAACGATGCGATTTTGGTCCAAAGTTAATTTTGAGGGCATTGAAGACCAACTGCCGCTCCCTGATCCAATACTCGTAATAACGCTATGCGTTTCATTATTGATATCAAGGGCGGGAGTCGGTGTGTTTTTCTCTAAAAAAGAGTGAGCATTTTTTTGAAAAACCGGTGGTAGGCCAAAACAGTTTGGTAGCCTATGCATAAGAGTAGGTTATATGATTTCTATTATGATCAAAATGAGTATGTTTAAACATTAACTGCAAAAGTCTTGCTAGTGAAACTTTCTTTACCTTAAAGTTCTAATTATAAATATTTAATAACAACCTGTACACATGAAAAAAGTGACGACCATTGTAGTTAACTGTATAATCAATAATACAATCTGGTCAATTTATATTTATAAAATTTAGTCACGGGTTCAAATCCTGTAGGTGTTTGCAATTATTCCAAATGTTTATTCATTTGTATTGTAGCCAGGACATACACCCAAAATATTCGAGCAATAATTAATAACTATTACTCGCAAAAAAATAACTGTTAAAAAAATCTTTATATATTGAAGATCCATACTCCACCTCTGAGCGTATATTGAATTAATCTCTGTATAGCGTATATGAATCTAATATATTTACATAATATAATAAATAAATTAATTGTGTAATAGTTATTGAGGAGAATTGTTTTAAGGTATCTATATTTTAAACCTAAGAAAATTTTAGAGATACGTTACGTCCTAATTATATGATATATAAATATTTTAATGATTTTGATGACAGAGCGAAACATTTAATTACATTTAAACTATATTTTTTTTTTCATAGTGCTTACATTAAATAAACTAGATATAGCATGACCATGTTCAAATATCAACACAACTATGTATATTAATAAAATAATGTGAAATAAGTAGGTACAAACTAACTGAGCTTGATAAACAGTCACGCAACACCCGTCACCTGTGAAAGCTAAGCATTTTTGGATATTTCTCGTCCGCCAGAGCCCAAATGAAATATTATCAGTGAATAATGGACTCCTCCAGCGTTGATTAACCTTTTTATGCACGTCACTGTGTAAAATAATAAACTGAAGGCTGCCGGAATTTTCTGCAGAGAATATTTTTACGTGAGCAACGAAAATTGTTATTTTGCCACCCTTTGGGACGCGGACGGAATGGATAAAATAATACGAAATTCAATGTGTGTTGTAAATATAACGTGAATTAATTATCCATTGGAACCTCACTTAAACAACCCTCAATGGTGAATGTGGGGTATTCATTAAGGTATTCAGAAACCTCTAAATTAACTTAATTTATATGATTAAATTTAGGTACAAAAACGTTGTACATTTACAGCTTTTTAACTTTATAGTAGGTGTTGGCTGCGCTTATAACGTGTAAGTTGGCAGTAAGCAAAAATGACACGAATAGCTAGAGTGTCGTGATATAATACGCACAAGAGATTCTTAGCTGCAATAAAGTATTGTTAAGATATTTAGAAACCTTTTTCATCCAACCAATTTAAAGATATTTAAAAAAATAATACTTTGATACTGAATCCTTTAAAACTATACACCTCATTCTTCTAGATGAATAAATGAATTAAAATTAATATGTATTTTTTTTATCATAAGTGCCTAATTAGACAATTGAGGGGTGTGGTGTAAAAACTCAGTAACCCACAGTAAGACAGTGTAATAATCGCATTTGAAAGTTTCTAACCTATTTTAAAATATACTGGAAAAGTAAGTTGGAGGGTTACCATAATTACTTTTAGGCATATATAGATTTTTTTTAAATATAAATTTCAATGAGGAAATGTAAAACGGTCGATAAATAGGCTAAACATCGAATAAAATGATATTTTACCTAAGTGTGGGTTACTAACTTTCTAAACTACGCCCCTTAATTGTCCAATTTGCCACTTAAACAAAAATACCTATTAAATTAAATTATATTCATATCCTCGAGTTAAGAAAATGCACATTTTGTTACGCTAACGAGTAAGTATCTCTCAAGTAATTTTCTTTTGTAGTCTTAACCCTATTTTCTATATTTTCACATTATCGTATTGTTAATTATATTGATAAACTAATTATTTTATAAATATTACATTATTGAAACAATCAAAATGATGGCCAATTTAAAATTAAAGAAAAAAACTTAAACTAATATTTTTTATGAAAATTCTTTTTATTTTAACCATATCTGCTCCAAAACAAAGCGTATGATTTTGTTCACAGGGTGAAGATTGTTTTATCAATTTTTTTACGAGAAACAGTTGTCAGTTATTATCTCCACCAATTCGGTCCGTGTCCTGGTTTCAAATACACATAAAAAAAACCTGTGCAATTTTTGACAGCTACAGGATTTTACTTCTAGACCGTCAGCTCGAGGGTAATCGAGATGTAATTATAAATAAGAGAACAATCAATCTGTCCATTAGTATGGATGCGCATATGTTTCCGCTCAAAATTAGCCTTGATGAAGTATAGATGTATACGTACGTCAAGCACCAAGCAATAAAACACTCGTACACATTATTTATGTATCAAATAAACATTATAAAATAATAGTATTGCATACATTTATTAAAATTCAAAATTTAGGGCTATATTAATGATAAAACTTTCACCCAATTATGCAACCGTAATTAAACTTTTCTTTGCCAGACTAAATGTCATAAACCGACAAGCTGTAATTGTTAAAGCTAAAATAGGATCTGAATATTTCTTTTAAAAGTATTTTGAATATTTTCTTGTCACCACTTTGTTATTAATGATCATATTATAGTCATATCTCTGCGTTTTCATCTTTTAAGTCATCCAAAATATTCATTTTTTTCTAGCAAACCAGGTTTTAACTTATGCCAGTTAACGCGCTTCTGACACTTAATTGGTTAAAAACTCACTTCTAGAGAGGTTAAAAATAATTTAATTTCAACATAAATATATTTAAAAAATACATAATTATTATTTTTAGGCTAGTGTGTGTTTTGCCTAAATTTTTCAGATTAAAAAAATATTGTTTATAAAACTTTTAAATAAGCAGTATTTTAAAAAGCATACTATAATTTCGGTACATTCGAAGCAAAATCTTTTGATCGATTAATCATTACAGATTTATTATAAATGGTAAATTCCTTTTAAACTTTCATATAAAATGAAGAGTTATATAATATATTCAAGCATAGATTATTAGAGTATTTTTTTGTGTTATTAGGTGAGCCACGACTGCTTTCGTTCCCCCATATACGAAAAAATACGACGTCACGCGTCACTCAAGGAAAACTAATATACCATCGCGAGTCGTGCAAATCTAATCTACAGATTGTTTTAAACGAAAATGTCCAACGTTCATTAAAATTAAATAAGCGCCCACTAATTATCCCCGTTAACTATGCAAACATAAAACATATTATTTTAATCGTTTTTTTTTTTTATTAAAAATAATTACAGGTTTACCGACGGGATGCTGAAATATTAATACGCAAATAACGATTAAATATACTCGATAACGTAACAATTATAAAATTAAAGTCATGTGACATACGAGTTTACTAAAATTGTAATTAAATTTGTATAATAAATACATCAAATATAAATCTCAAAAAACGTCGGTCTCAACTAATGAACAAGTAACTAAAAAGTGTAAATTGGTCGATACTGAAAATTTAAAATATATATATTTTTCTATTATATTTGATGTCAACTTTTTCAGTGCCAGACATGTATAAATTTTAAGCAAAATTATAATTCTATAATATTTCTTTTAAAATATTGAATGTTTCTTTGTCATGACTTTGGTTGCCTCTGCGTTTTCCTGTTTAAAATTACACAAAATATTCAAATTTGTCGAGAAAACTACGTTTTAAGTTGGCAAGTGAACTGGCTTTTGGCACTTATTCGGTTAATTAAATATGACCAGTTTTCTTTGTATCAAAAAGCATTATGTTAAAATTCAAAATTATTTATTACACATTGAATAATTGATTTTTTCGGCATATGATTGACATTTTAAAAAATGACGCAATTTTCTTCGCGTATTCACAATTTAACAATTATTTAAATGAAATGTGTTAATAATTTCAACACTTATTTGTGGCGTTAGATGCTCCATAATAAACTATTATCGACTGTTAAATATGAATTGACAAATGACAACCAAATTAAAGTGATAGCAAAGGGAATCAGCCTGGAGCATAAAACGCACGTATATATAAAATATCAATTACTCCCATCACATCTTTACACCCTTACGAGCGTACACGCTCAAAACTCAAGAAGAACTTTTAAAGACTTTTGTATGAGTGCACTTGATTATGTAGAATATTCATATTGTCTTCATTTAATAAGTTGCCTACTAGGTAGAGCTGATGGAAATAGACCTTTGCGCTCGCCGTATGATGCTGCAAATTAAGATATATATTAAAAATGATAAAATACGAATGAATTTTCTTGCAAACTAGAATGAACTTTCAAATTTTGAACTAAAGTTTAGTAGTATTAGCTTACATAAAGCTCGAGTCATAGATTTATAAGGTCTGAAACACTGATATGACAAAAACTCTGCGTTGTTTACTTCCAAATTCACAGAAAACTACGGATAAACTAGACTTAGCACTAAACATGGCTGATTATAGTCTTGGGATCTAAAATTAATTAATCATTGTAAAAATAATCACTAATATTGCGTAATGTTTATTAATTATACAATTTTAATTTATAAAAATGTATCTTTTTCTGAAGTTCAACGCTGTAAAATAATGATGAAGATTTTTGTTTTGGAACAACCTGTGCGTATTGAAATGTTGTTTTACTTAAATGACGATGCTTTCTTAGTTTGAAAGCTATATTGAAATATTTCAAAGAAGAATTTGAAACTAAATAGAAAGATAGAGAGAATGTAATATATGACACTTGGGCATTTAACAACTAGGTATATAGTTTGAAGTTCAACCGTTTTTGTGTAGGCGGTATATTTTCCATACAACGTAAATGTCAGTTGTCTATCAAGCCTTTTATTCAAATGAAAACCCGCGGAAACTTTTCAACATGCTTAATAAAATTTAAATTAGAGTTATCATCAGCTCATACTTAAATTTATATTTTTCAAATATAATGTATATCCTAAAAATAAATTAAAATCTCTATAATAAATAAATGTTTTTTTCAGGACAATCATTCTAAAAACTGTGTATATTTTATGGCATATTCAAGTAAATTCTTTTACAAAAAAAGTCCTAGAGCCATTCATAAACCACATAGTTAAAATTACGAAAGATATTTCGATCTGTCGCAACTAAATATAATATATTTATTATTCGATCAAAATGCGAGATTGCAATATTAAATGTAAAATACCCCAATAATATGTTACTATTAAAATAAATTAATGTTTTATTTATATTATACAAAGTAGATTTATGAAAAATCAATATCAGTTTTGTCTAACGAAGAAAACTTATTATGATTTGGTCAAATTGTCGTATATAAAATTGTGCGTTATTAGTGAATGCCTGAATCACATTTCAAATATACACGCCTTTTCTTCAAGCCACCTGAGTTCCGCTGGGCGCTGAATACCATACCATACACAGGATGTATTCGACGGAGTTACGGGACGCCGGCATCATGATATGGGAGTATGCAAGAAAACTGGCTACTGACAGGGACTCGTAGAGGAAACATGTGTGTACATATGCTCCAACTAAGGAGCGTGAAGAAGGAAAGAATAAAAATAAATAAGTTATTATTGAATAAAATATTTTTAAAAATATGTCATTGGATGAAATATAAAACCGATAATTTATTGTCAAACATTTTTATAAAAGATGGCAGTAATTTTATAGAAATATGTAAGTAGTAAGAATTTCTATAATTTAATTGTGGTACGTCTATTCAATTACATTTATATTCTCTATTTAATAAAATGTTGAAACTCATCTAATTATTTTTTATATTAAATTCATCGAGTATGTAATTTAATAATAATGTTGAAACACGTAAGATGTACTTGCTTCATCGTGACCCACATAAAAGAAAAAAACTTCAATTTTTAATGAGAGGATTTAAAAATTTAAAAAGATTCTTTTTTTCTAAGGAAAAACTCAAGAATGAGTTTTACTTAGCGGGCCGAGGACTGTTATCTTTTGATCCGCAATCTCGGTGTCTCAAAAAAACACAAAAAAAAACTTAAAATACTAATCTTTAATTTTTAAATAAAGAATGTTAAGTTTTTTTTTTGTAAATGTTAAAATAAAAAAAAACTCACTTATCGCTCAATCGGATCCAAAGGGGAATAAAACATTATATTCTAAATGAGGATTTTAAAATACTGAATACAGAGGAAATAATATATTGCTCAGGGAATACTGAAGATTTTAATCATTCAGCGCAGATATGCAAAACCTTTCGGAGTAAGAATCTAGTCTCAGGATTTATTTCATTCGTTCCAACGATTTAGCAATCATAAATCCCTAGTTTTATTTAACTACGAATAGCTGAACGTAACCAGTTTCGATTAATATTTAAGTTTTAACGAAGGAATTACACATGTGTAGGCCAACATATGATACATTGCACGGCACACGTCGAGATATCTGCGCCGATTGATTTGTATTTTATAATTTAAAGTAAAAGAAAACTTTGGTCAAAAAACACTTTTCACGATAATGAGAAATTCATAAAGAAGGCAAATAAATTTTTCATACACATCACATTACACATTTATTAAAAAATGGTTAATGATATTTACGTTTTAAAACGACGATTTCTATTCTACGTTAGAATATATCGTCGGTATACTGGCAAAAGCGTTAAATCGAAAGATGACCGTTTTGATCTAATAATGCAGTTTGGTAGAATTGCTATATCATCTGATAAAATAGGCTTGGCAATATTTCTTGTGATTTTTTTTCCGTAATATTAAATGTCACTACATATTGTGCCGATATTGAATATCGTATCACTGAAAAAAAACATTAAAATGACTAAAGATTATTTGGCTTATCAGATTAAGTATTTTTAGGAATATTCTAATTTTGGAAAAAAGACTTATATTTCCAGCTGCCTTAACATATCGTTTAATGTAAGAGACTCAATCTTTAAAACTTGATTTTTTCAAAACGATCTTTTTGACTTAATGTATTCTGCCAGTATACCGACGATATATATATATATTAAAAGATTGTGAAGTGGCAATTTTGATTTGGAATTTAAACACAATTAAACGACTAGCGATTATTTGGCTGATCAAGTGTTTTTAGGAATATTATAATTCTGCACAAAAGTCAACAAGACATACAGTTGAAGTTTCCCTAACATATTATCGTTAAATGTATGTAAACTTATAAATTAATTTTCTCAAAACAATCTTTTTTTACTTAACGCCTTATGCCGGTATATCGACGATATCAGCAACAATAAAAATTTAAAATTTGTTTCACCTTGTTTATAAAGCGTTTGTTTAATTTTATGTGGTGAGATAAAAAATAATTTCATTCTACCTCTACAGTTATTATAAAATCAATGCATTCCTTTGAAATAAATAATTGCTTTATATAAATGATTACAGTTTAAATGAAAGCTGATCACTAAAAAGATAGAAGAATATTGTTACGAAATTGAAACAAAATACGATACATGTTGGATTTTATCTAATGTACCTATAGTATGAATACATACTATGTGTGTATATTTAATAAGAAAAGGCCCACTGAGGTTATGCTATAAGTTAATGACAGAGGAAAGAAGGAATGAGAATGTTTTTGTAATCTTTTGACGTGGTGTCTGATATAATTAGTGAGAAAGTACATGTATAAAACATTTCTTTTGTAAGATTTCATCAAAACTTCATCAAGTTTGTTCGTGACTAAGGCGATTACTCACTTATTTTTGTTTCTGATTTGATGATCATACTTTCAAACACAATATCACAATGCAATGTCATTTATCATGGAAAATAATAATACGCATTGAAAATCGTTCTGTCTAACTTATCTAGACATCTACGTTATTTAATATAACTTAATACTAATATTGTATTCTGTATAGGAGAACGGACGTGCTGCACAAGTTCTGATTTTTAACCTATCAATGATTTATTTTGATATAAGTATCTCAAATTACTTTGCAGTAATTTTTTGATGTGAGTATAAATCTAACTAATATTTTTAACGGACAAAATATTGAATTAATATCAAGAAACTAATTCAATGTAAAATTATCGTTCTTCAGGCATACACAAATAATAATACTTATTCACTTTTCATCCTACGTAAGATACCAACCATTGTGTTGAATTGTCAAGACAACTTCAAATGTTTCCTCAAAATACGTCAAAGATTCAAATAAAAAAGTCAAAGATTTCAACTTACAACAAAATTTTAAAGATTGATTTAATACTTTTTTTAACAATTAAAAATGTTATAACAGACAAACTGGTTTTATTTAGTTAGTAAACTGGTTTATTATTTTAAGTCATACATTTTGAAATATATATACACATAAACCAAAATGTGAAAACCTTTTTTAATGATCTATCAAAGTCAAAGTCATATTAATGTATAAATTGGTTTTTTTATTTCCTGATCTATCTGATTATTTAAAAAAATATACTAAAGAAAAATCATTAAAATTTAAATTTAATGCTTTTTTCCTTTCCATACAAACTTTGAAATTCGTTCTTTTTTCAAAATCTTAAGCTGAATTTCGATAATAATTCGGCATTTTCGGCTCAATTTCTTTTGACATAACAACGTGTATTTAGTTTTGTACATTATGATTCACAAATAAAAGCACTTTTCAAAAATTTTAGGATTAAACTCTTTTGCCTAAAAAATATCGATTTGCATTTAAGTATCGCTGTATTAAAATTATTTTGATAATAAATGTATGGAAAATAATGATTATAATTTGTAGATTTAAAAAATGATACATATTTTAAAAACAGAAAATCTCTCTTCCTGCTTTTTTTCTCTTTTTATTTAGCCAATATATAAAAATAATACCTAAATGTTATAAATATAAATAAAAACTATTATACGCCTCTCTCTCTTACATATTGGTTTCCGCTAAACTAGGTCATGAACCGAGGGTTTCATACCTCCGCTTTTAAACCTGTACAAATAAAACCCATTTTCATCCCTTGAAAACATCCCTTCGGAGGAAAAGGAGAAGAGAAAATACAGGAAATTTCACTCAAGCTTTGCAAAGGCCTGTCCTACATTTAAGGCTATTCGTTTTCTGCTAATTCGTGTGTATCTTCCATGCTTCTCGCCCTCCAACCTGCGAAACTCTATTTAAGCACGTACTTGGGAATAATTTGCTACCAATCCATAGCAGCAGGTAACCTTCAGTGAAGAAATGACCCTGCGTATAATTCAGCCGTAACTTTGTGAAGAGATTTAATATTTGCCAAATTGTATGTTTGGACAAAATTACACAAAAAATTTAAATTAGCACCGACTTTTAAAAAAAGGGTATATATTTTTATTTAATTTGATTCGATTATATTTCTAGTACATAATTTTAAAATGTTTGTTTTATATTTAACCTCTACAGGACTGAGTTTTTATTACGGTTGCACAATTGGGTGAAAGTTTTTTTATTAATTTTGAATTATATTAAATTTATCCAATACTATTGTTGTATAGTGTTTATTTGGTGCTGAAATAATATATACGAGTATTTTATTCCCATGGTGATTGACGTAGATATACGTCTATATTTCTTCAAAGCGAATTTTGAGTGGACCCATATGTGCGCCCATACTTCTGGACAGATTATTTGAGTTCAAAGCCTAAAAAACATAAATATATGTATATTGAATACTATTTTATAATTTTTATTTTATTTTTATATTGTAAATTATTTTCTATATAATTGAAGAGATTTTTTCTTTCTTTTAACCACATCCACTCCCAAACAAGGCTTATGAATTTTCACAATGTGAAGATTACTTTGATAAGTTTTTTTGTATTAATAATAATGATCAGTTATTATCTTAACCAGTTTGATCTATATTTTGGTTTCAAATGCTCATCATAAAATATGTGCAATTTATGTTAATTACGGGATTTGAATTTGCAACCCTCGACTAATGAGTTGGATGCGTTTTTCACTCATCCATGGGGGGACAAGAAAACATTATTCATTGAGAAATAAATGAAATTCATTTACACAAATATATTCAGTAATCTCAATACTTTTATCGATTTAAATACTGTAGTAGAGAACAAAATAATACGGTGTTTCATTTTTGTTTGGTATAGGAATATAAACAAAAGATGTATTTAATAATTTTTCAAATAGTTTTACACTCTAAAGATATGCTTTATATTGAGGCGGATAAAATATTTTAACTTTTATCATCGCTACATAATTTTATTTATAAATCTTTGTATAGAATGCAAAACAAGTTAAAAATATTGGTTAATACTTTTAAGGCTAAGCTTTATTGTTTATTAAAACGTGTAACGATTTTTGAATCTGCGTAGTTTAACAAGTTAGATTGCGGGTAAGTAGATGGGTAATTAGCCAATGTATATAAGTAACATCTTACACGCATGGACCGCATGAATGTACCTTCTACCTGATAGTTTTAATATACGTACATCGTGGCAGGCGTAGCATCTGTAGAACGTCCAAATCGATTGTTTCGTAGCGGCGTAGACACAAAAACAAAGAGCCGTAGACCGCCTCCAGACCCGGCGGGCGAGTGTTGTACCGTTCTGCGGGAAGAGCGGACCAAAAACGTCCGTCACGGTAACACCCGCTGTCATCTCTCTGATGGCGGACGGTGATAAATGACTCTGAGTGGCCGATAGCCCTTTAACTGGGAAAAGCGAAACGGGAGAGGCTTTAGGCGTGTTTAGACTAACAAATGATTTTTTCACCATATCGGCTTCAGACAGATTGTATGAACCACGTCATATAGGTATAACCTCACTCTTATAGGCTTAAGTTGACCTAATCTCTCCTAATTTTCACAATTTACAAGATTACTTAGTAACCATTCGCACAATGTATACAAATTAAACTAAGCCTTTGGAAAGCCGTGTAAAAAATTGAAGCACATTGAGCGATTACATACACTTTTTTTTATATAAATTTGACAAAAAAAAAACTATGTAGATAATGGTGGTGGTTAGGTCAATACTATTAAAAAGAGTTTAATTTAACATTATCATCGATGAATCTCACTCAATATAGAAGAAAACGCTCAAATGAATTTTACAGATTAACTATTTTATTGTTTATCAAACTAGATGTAAATATTTAAAAATATGCAAACGCCCTCAGTTATTTAGTGGAGATATTATCTATTTGTCAAATAATCCCATATACAATCTCATAGGTGGTCAATTTTTTTTTCAAATGTACATTTATTTAATTTTTTAGCCAGAACATGAACACGTTATTGGCAACTGGAATATTGATCGTCACTGAGCTTAGACGACTGGATTAATTGAATCATCGATGCACCGGGTGCATTGGTCATCTCATACCAGAGAGGTTTAGATGATAAGGCAAATATTTTTCATTTTTTTCACTAGGATGCACGGTGATACAGTCTCATGCAGCTCCGCTATGGATAGCTTCATAATCATATGTGTGATGAAAAAACGTTTCATTTGTGTAAGTGTCAAAATGGCAATTCCACATAATTATGGTTGCGTGTACCGGCAGGTTAGTAGTGGGTCCTCAAAACCAGGTATTAGAATTTTTAATGATTATAACTTAAAAACTACCTGCAAGAAACTTCTTTCTACTGTAATATCTCATATGATTCCTCTTAGATTGGCATGGAAATTAGTATTCTTAAAAAATATGCAACTTTTCTAATTATATGAAAGTTTTTGTTTTAAATAGTTAATATATCAATCATGACAAATGAAATAATATCAACTGTGCGAATAAAATCATGTTTCCAATTGACATAAACATTTTCAATATCTAACAATTTACACAGTGAAATAAAGTTGCGTCTTTATTTTTTTAGTATAGTATAATACATATTTATTTATCTGTATACAGAACTTGGACCCAGAATGGTTGAGTTAATAATTGACAACCATTATTCATAAAAACCGACTATTTTTATATTTAAAAAATCCCACATACTCCGTTTTAGAGCTGATATGGTATAGAAGAAGATGTTTTGATTTTATATTACTTGGTAACACAAAATTAATGTCATTATTAACATATACTTTTTTGGTCAGTTTTTTGTTAATAGAATAATGTTCATTCTATATACTTCTAAGTTCCATTGTAAAAAAGGTGTCAAGTAAAATGTGAACAACCCTTTAAGTTGTTGAAATATTATTTGTAGAAATCTTAAACAATAACGTGGCGTTGACAGCACTCAAGTGGCGAAGCGATTTTGTGAAGTAATTCATTTCGAAATACAGCTATTTTCAGTTTTCTTCTTGGAAAATGCGAATTATTTTTCAATATCAAGTTGATGGTTATTTTCTCCTGATACACAATTCATTCAAGTGATATAAACCTATAATTCGATTGAGTTGCTATTTTTATTGTATTTTTAAAAGGCAATTATAAACAAGGCTTTAGAGTTGAAAACAACAATAATTTTTCCATTAGAATAGTGTCATTTTAATTTTTGAATAGTAGTTTTATTTGTAAGCATGAAAAAACTTTAAAGATGCTATAATTTAAAAATATAGAACTTTTAACAAAGACATTGATATTATTAAAATATTATTTCTTTATAAATATAGTTGTAAGTAGTTTAAAGGCCACTGAAGATATGTATTTTTTTAATTCGGAAAAATTATATACGAGTTTATAACACTTAAAAAAAGTAATATATATAGAAAACTAGACTATATCAATAAAAGGTTTTTTCGTATATTCATATTTTTGGATAGATTGCAACCCCTAGGCTGAGAAACGATTTGCTTTAAAAATATTCATAACATTATTCGATGACCAGCGTTATATTGAGGAAATATCTAAGTGATACAACAAAATAATTGTCCACGGAGCTTTTGCAAATCAAATCCAAAAACTACTGCAAAATTTTAGTGCAAGTATTTAAATTATTTAAAATAACTATATATAATTACCTTGTTTTTTTAATTCCATATGCGCTCCGAGACAGAACATATGGGATCTTCATAGCGTGAAGATTCATTTTTTACGAGTAATAGTTGTTAATTATTACCTCAACCGTTTCGGGTTCATATCCTGGCTACAATATAAATGAGTAAATATTTGAAAACTTTTTCGACCAGCACGAGCTTTGAACCTGTGACCTCCACTTTCTAGGAGAATGCGTAATCCACTAAATTGACGAGAGCGACGTTATGACATTTGAGGATATTATTTTCAAACACCTAAAAAAACCTAAACAAAACCTAAAAAATCATTGAAGGTATAATATTAAAATTTTAATAAAGTGAGTTAATGACGTCGTTGTTTCAAAAATTGTATATAATAATGTATTTTGAAACATTTAATATCAATTGAGTATCAATAAAAAGAATATTTTCAAAAAGCAGAGACATTAACTGCATTATTTATCAATTCAAATTTTTTGACAAATGACCTTAAGCATTGAGCCACAGAAGCCACTTCAAAACATGGGTTTATCTGAGGTGGTAATAAATTAATTACACAAACAAGTATTTAATGTGATATTTTAATGTCAAAATATAATATGAAAATTATTTAATAGCATGACGTAAATTCGGTCCTGTTAATCAGAGCAGTAATCAATAATACAGTTTTCTAAACATTAATGCAAATTTTCCTGTTCTTTTGTTAGGAAATAAATAATCCGCTGATTCACCTAATACATTAACAATTTCCACTCGTTCGTAAGGCTGCTTCATTAAAAATTCAGCTGAAACAAAATATTACAAGGTATGCCAGGCACTTGTCCCTCGATACGCTAGGATTTACATATTTATTTTCGACTACACGCTTTTCAGTATTTATAACTCAATCTAGAATAACATTACAACAGGGAAAAATTCAAAATACGCGTTGATAATAAAAACTTTACATCAAACCAAAATTATAAACCATCTACAGACTACTACGGCTGCATTTCAAAATTAACAGAAATAGTTCACTAATTTTAATATATTTTTTTAATTTCAAGCACAATACGTTTCTTGCTTTAGTTTAGTAAATTTAGAAATACGAGTAAATGTTTCATTGTATCGATTATTAAGTTAAGATTGTTTTTAAGTCTTATCGTTTCATTGTGAAAGTATATTTTGGATAAAACAAATGGGATAATTCTAGTTTTCAAATACTATTAGCCCTCGTTGACGCGAATAAGATTTTACGAATATGACACGCGTATCCGAAACAGTTATTAATAATTTTATAAAAAAAACTATTTTAACAATATTTTCATTGAAATCAGATAAATTATGTTACTTTATCATTACAATTTATAAACTAACGCAGTACACAAAGTTACCAAAAAATCTACGTAAACTGCATTATATAATATAATATTATATTTATACAATACATATCGACATTATTTAGGCAAAAAGGATTAAACTTCACAGAACAAATTTTACAAGAGGCATAAAAAACGTTTTTTAATGATTTTTAGTCAAAGTCACATTAACACAAACTTGAAGTGCCATGATGACCAAGAAATTGGTGTATCATTTTTCTGATCTGATAATTAAAAAAGTTATTAAATGAAAAATATTAAAATTGAGGATTAATTCTTTTTTCTTTTTGACAAAAGCTTAGGTCGCTCTTTCTTCAATATCTAAAACTGAATTTCGATAATAATTCAGTATTTTCGATTTAATTCCATTTGAAAGAACGTGTATTTAGTTGTGTGCAATGTAATTACCAAATAAAATCACTTAAATGCCATCACTGTCTTCAAAAATAGTATTTAATATGTGTCTTTATTAGTTAGTAGTGGCGGAAACACTTCAACTAGATCAAAAAACTATGGTACGAATTTGTAGAGATTCATTATAAGAACTTGTAGATCGCGTTATACAGAAAACTCATTAGTTAATAATAAAAAAAGTACAATACTATATAAAAAACTACTGCATACTATATTTTCATATAAGAAATTGAGTATAAAACCAACTGGATTATATTTAGTTGATTAATACTTCAAAGGCTTTTTGTAAATTTCAATTATATTATGATAATGAGTAAATATATTTCAGTTGATTCGATAGAATCAGATAATAATAGTTTGTATATTTTAGCAGTCTACGATAATAATATAAAGTTGATTATTTTACGCATAAAATAAATTTGATTATGAACGTAACGCTCACTGAAGAAATATATTAAGAACATAAATTGTTAATAAAAACTTGATATTTCATCTAGCATGTGCTCTCAAATAATTGTACATACATCCTAAAAATTCTTGGGAGCCATTTTTGAGCTTTATACGTGAATGAATATTTTTAAAAGTGTAGTCTATTTTTAACACAAAATTATATTTCTTTTCAATCGTTGAAAAGTGGTGGACGATTTATGTAAAATGCGCCCTGTTTATTTGTGTAACGAAAATGTGGTTTCGCGAGAACGTAAGCATGGCCTATTTCCATAATATTTTTGAGGAAGAAAAATTCAACATTCCGTGACTCTGCAATCGGTTCGCTTACGCAGCGGCATTTTGTAAAAAAAATAAAAACTTTGCACAATAACGTTTGCACATGATATATAAAATATTCAAACACGTGAGTGCAAAGGCAATAGAAATAATCCGAGCTCCCGCTATCATAGACTACTACATAAAACTTAGTACTTTGACCTTTTAGTATATGTTTTCATTTGCACAATAAAATATGAAACAGTATTTGTTATCTTATACAAAATAATATAAAACCTTTACGGGAAAACAACTTAAGATTTTTTATGAAATAAAAATCAAAGACAACAAAAAAATGTGATTATTTGAATGGGTTATCTAACTATCCATAAATACAGTGCGGGTTAACCAACATCAAAGGAAAAAGAGATACCACAGAAATTTTTCATATGCGAATTTATCTGCAAACGTTGATTTAAATGACTTTGCAATACATTTTGGGATTCTCCAGGGTTGTGGCTTGACTTATCTGTTGACGATATGGCTTATCGGATTGCTTGTGGACCCAGTCAACACCATAATGGGCTCCATGTCTTACCAGCATTTCAGTAGTGGCAAATTTTGAATTATATGTGTAAGGGGGCACCAAAAATAGTTGGTGTTTAGGGCACTTAAGGGTCTTAATCCGGCCGTGCATAAATATTATTACTATTATTAAAATTATATTAATTCACTGATTAGAGCTCGCAGATATGCATCGATCAAGAGGTTAATTCATTAACCGACAGTAAGAGGTGATTTTGAAATAAACAATAAAACGCTCGTTCAATCGATCATGTTTACAGAAAATGGATTAACCCTTACAGAAAAAATTAAAGGAGGCACAAAAAAGGTTTTTAGTCAAAATCACATTAACAGAAACTTAAAGTGCATGATGACCAATAATTTGGTGTTTTATTTTCCTGATCTGATATTTTAAAAGTTAATAAAAAAAAACCATTAAAGTTGAGGGTTAATGCTTGTTTTCCTTTCCACACAAACTAAGTAGGTGGTTCTTATTTCAAAATTTAAATTTTGATAATAATTCGGCATTTAATTCCTAATGTATATTGTGATTCTCAAATAAAAGCATTTTTTTAAAGTCTTTTTGCCTAAAAGGATATAAAATATTACAGTTCCAACTACATAAGCCTACTTTAAAATAATATAAGATTCTTTCACACTCAAGAACGTGAGTACATTGAAGGATTCTTCGTTTTTTCAAAAAGACGTAAATAATGTACATAAGTGCCAAATATTGACTGAAGAAGTCTCTCTTTATCAAATAATCATCACTGTGCTTAATAAAAGTGTCAAATAATTAATAAGCTGTTACGTCATGTATCATACATACTCTCTAGAGCAAAGATAAACAGACACTTTGTCATTTCAGGTATAAAAAACATAATATTTCGTTCATACTGTAAACCTTCCCTCGCGCTGTTGTATACGAGTGCTGTACAGCAATAAAAAATATACTTGCACAGAGTATTGAAAATTTTCTATGTGGAAATTTTATGTTATAATATTTTCTTAATTAAATAAATTATTTATAGGTAAAATTTTCTTTTTTCTATTTTCATAATTAAATATAACTTGTAGCGAATTTTAAATGTTTTAATGAATTGAGGGATGTGAAAATTGGTAACACATGCTTAGGTAGAATTATATTTTACACTTCATTCAAATAAAATAAAATAAAATTGCCTAAAAATAAATCCTGATAACCCCAAGCCCAACTTATTTTTTCAGTATATTTTTAAATAGGTAAATATCTTTCAACTGCGATTATTATAGAACTGTCTCATTGTGGATTAACAAGTTTTTACACCACAACACTCAATTAACCTCTCCAGGAATGAGTTTTTTTATATAATTGCGGTTGCACAATTGGATGAAAGTGTTTTCATTAATTTAGCATACAGTATGCAATACTATTGTTGTAAAATGTTTATTTGATGCATGCATACATAATATACTCGAGTTTTATTACTTGGTACTTGACGTACATATACGTAAATACTTCTTCAAACGATTTTGAACGGACGCAAATGCGCGTCCATGCTCCTGAAACATTAAAAGCTTATTTATTATAGTAAAGAAACATATTTTCTAATTTCAATTTTATGCAATCATAAAAATTATATACAAACCATAATTGAATACATTTTTTTTTATAAAAAAAGACAAATACAATTTTTTAAATAATACTTTTTGTATTTAGGGATCGTTCATAAACCACATAACGTGTTTTTCTCACATCTTTTTACTTTTCCTCCTCCATATAATAATTTAGACATTCAGCTTGATCCCCATCCTTCCTCTTAAATGTTACGTAACTTTTCACATTAAATATGAATGAAATTTACGAGATTTCAAATAAAAAGTGTTACGTCACATTACAAAATAACCCATCCTTCCCCTTGTAATGCCATGTAGAAATTGGTGGTCGCCCCTCCTTCCCCCACAAGATCGTTATACTGTTTATGGACGACCCTTAAGTGAAACATAATTATCACATGGCTGCTACGTGACGCGTATGGAAGTGATTTGATTTTAAGACATAGCTATCGAAGCGCGTATAAGCGTACGAGTACGTTATTATATCAATACGTTAAAATAGGATGAAAAGTGGATATATTAGTACAGTGATATTTTATTTTATTATAAAAGATATTTATAAGGTGATTTTTGTATTTGTTGTTTGATGTGTTTGTCGTCAGCATAAAGCATTTCGCCACATATGTGCTAATAGTTTAATTCGAAACTCTCAACACAAACTGACAACAATAATGAAACAAAAAAGTAGCTATAAAGTACTGTTAAATTTCCATTCTACTCATTTAATGAAATATGTAATATTTCCATGCCTTGATTGTCATTAAATATTAAAGACTAAACGTAAACGAATGAATTTTTAACAGATTCAAAATTAGAGACTGTTATTAATATGCAAGTGTATTCGGAAATAACTGAGTAATTTATATGTGTGCTTAATGTAATAAAAACAAAAACCAGAAAAATAATTGGACGTTTCATAGCATGATAATATAAATAACATTGTTCCTTTATGAAGACATGAAACATGAATTTAAATAATTTTTGCAATCGATAAAAAGTGCAGAATATAGAATAACAATCATTTTCTTTAAAATATTTCCCGAATCATTCATTACAGATTTCAGGAAAAAGAATAATTATTTTTAGTAAAAGCAAAGTATTGATATTTTTGGGTCATATTGTGAATCCATTAATTAAAAAATATAATATTTTTCACATGTTTGATGGCTTTAAACCAGATTTAAAAAACTGAAATTAAGTAGTACTTATTTTGTTTTTGTTTTTCGCTAATGATACAACAGAAGTTGGTCGATTATAAGCCGAACTAAATAAAAATAACGATTGATCAGTAGCATAAAAAATATCGATTTATACTACATATTAATTTGTTTATAATATATTTCATGGTGAGTGCGGTGCCTCAGTTTGTAGTATATGAGTGAAATGTGATGAAACAGTAAAATGGTCTTTTGTATTATCCATCAACAATATGCCAGAAGTGTCAGGACCAAAGAAAATCCCCTATCAACCCTTGAATGACAGGACTGTTACGCGGTTGGTTCGCGAATTATTATTTGATTTTTTGTGTGGCTAAAGCTCTCATAAAAACATACATATGTTATACGAACATAGAAATGCAATAGCAATTTACTATTTTTTTAAATAAAACTTATTTACTCGAAATTAGGAGAGGACGATTTTGGATTCGAAATTCATTGTGGTGGATAAAAATTATGTTTGGAAACTGACTGCAGTATATATTACATATAATTGAAAGACCTTTACTTAAAATAGATATTTGTATATTACACCTGTCAGAAAATTATATTTGATAGACGACACTACAATTCAATGAGAGAAATGAGAGAGACATTAATTTATTATTATAAATAAATACCTACAACACTTAATACGCTATACAATTTTATTTATTTATTCACAAATTATGGACATTACAAATTATTAGTTTAATACGTTCACAATATGAAGATAT
>JAPMAE010001440.1:0-15532 GCA_036584705.1 Rhyacophila sp. 25_7 | reverse complement strand
ACGATCTTAACATAGTGAAGATAAAAAAATATTAAATATAAACATATAAACATATAAACATATTAAACTTCGATAAAGTGAAGTATGTGGAATGTTTAAAAAATACTTACAATATGTTATGCTGACATTTTATTCTACTGAATAAATCGAGAATCGTACAAAGGCTTGAAATGAGTATTGAAAAACAATAACAATATTATAATATTCTCCGAAACATACTCGTACTCACTGCGTACTACTTACGTTATACTGAAAGATTTACTTTGCGAAAACGAGTTTTTTGTTTAGTTTGTTTGAAGGTTGTTTTTTTGTTTCGTTGGCAATATTCAAAGTTTTCTTACTTCGGCATACTTTAATCTATTACTTTATTACAATCGGCAATTTAACATCTATTAGTTGTTTTATTTTTCTCGTTGATATATTTAACAATGTATTTATGAATAATTATTATTACTAGATATAGTAAGTACGCGAATAACACAGTCAGTTAAATTCTAAAATATTCGACGCTTTAAAACAACGAGATTATCTCGAATGCATTTACCATAGAGTAGTATTTTTCTAAAACGGTGCACGTCAGTTTATTATAAAATATCTGACGGACAATGAAGTGATTCAGATTCTATACTTGGGCAAAGCTTCTTTGAAACTCCTCCCTCTAGTGTGAAAAGACGTTCTGAAATTTTATTATGTTCAGTGTACAATATAGCTTGACTATCGTTCTGTATGCGGTCCAATGCGCCTTTTCTGAAGGATTACTGTTTACCGTGTACATGAAACGTGCCTGAATCAGTCGTGGTTAACTGGCGCGGTATGATAATGCTGCCCTGCAAAAAAGTAAATAAATAATTTCTATGTTAACCATTTCTACTGCAAACTTGTCATAAGTCGACTTATAATAGTTTATTTTAAATACGATATTTTTTGACTGTGTCGAATAAAAACTAACTACGAGTGTGTTTATTTATACTACTCATATATTAAACGCGTATACCTGTTGAATAAATTGGAAACGTTGAATATCAATTCTAAAGTATTCGTATATCAAGACTTAAATTTATATTGTATCGTATAAAAGTACGTATATAGAATATTTTTTGAATATTTTGTCGAAGAATATTTATTAATTGAAAGAATCATATCTTAAAGTGACGATAACCTTCTAATAAAATATTGACAATAATAATAGACAAAGAAATTTATTATACGGTTGTCAATCTCTACTGAGGAGCTTTGAAGTTGCATTGAATTTGATGATCAGTCGGCATCGCGGCGCTGATCCTCTCGCATGAACGGCGCCGCTGCGGTCGCCTATTAGAGTCGTCTCTTTCTTCCTACTCGTTTGCTTGCGCAAAAGCTCGATAACCTTTTTTCAGGCCTCTTTCAAAGGCGCATTTTTCTGCTGCAATTGACTGCAGCATTAGGCTTATGTCGGTCGAGAATGGTGAATAATTCCAGTTTGTTTCCCGCATAAATGTTTTGTATAAAAAGTTTAATTTTTAAGTATACTTTTTTTATTGATATATAATATATTAATAGTAAACATAAGTATTACACTAAAAGGTAAAGTTTATAACTTATTTTCGTTCATAATTAATCAAATGTAAAAGTTTAAACAACTTATATACATTTCGCAAAATGTGATATTGCCATATGACATCCAGATGGATACATATGAATTTTCTGAGTAAATTTCCATTGATTTTGATCGATAGTTTGATAGATAGTTTAATCAAAAGTATACAATATGCTAGCGGCACTTTATTTAAAATCATATGTATATTTATAGTCAAATGAAACGATGTATTGATATTTTAAATTTTTATTGAATATAGTTTAGTATCCTTCCATCTGCTCAACATACGAGTACAACTAAAGGTATACCTACGCCATACTGTAAAATTTACATTTCATATAATTTTTCAAAATTATTAATTTAACATCTAGTTTCATATATTATTTATACATTAAAGTACACCGTACTATGCTTAGAAATAAATTCAAAAAACTCCAAATACTATTTCCATTATTATATGAAGCTTTTCAAAATATCTTTTGCTCTCTTCAACCATATTATGCCCCTTAACTGGACCACATATATACAAGATGTTGCCTTCACAAACCTTGTCGCTGGCCAGTTTTCTCGCATCTTCCTGTGTTACGTCGACATCCCTTCACCCTGCGGATGATAATCAACGGCCTCTCAAGTCGACGGAAACCTGTTGGCTTAATAAAAAGTATAAAATGCATTCTCAGAACATAGCCAAGCCAAGTCCAACATCTCATATTCACTTTGGATGTAATGAGATAATGTATGGTCCGTTCCCTTATAACTTTGTTTTGCGTATATTTGTACCATTATATCTCCTTTCACTGTATGTATGTGTTTATATCTTCAGAATGAAGTTATTTTGAGATTTTATGAGGTGCTATGTTTTTCTATTATAGAGTATCATTATCAGTATACAACTATTTAGTATACGGCATTTGATTTTGACCTAGTATAGCTGTTTGTCGCAGATATTTTACACGACGTTGAAGTTTCATCCAGCAAGTTCCGTTAAGGTGGTTGACACTGTCGATATTCTATCCACCGCTTGTCATTGGGAAATCTGGACCAGGACAGGTGAACTTATGCACCACATTCTTTTTTCCATTGGTTTTTAAGCCAATGCAGGATGATTTGCTGAGCACCCTGTTTTCTGTGGTGATGTATTGATTAGGGTTTGTTCAAGGAGATAAAGTGATTAGCCAAGTGATTTCACAAGGATCCTTATGGTGACTCAATTAGATTTTTTTGTTGAGGATTTCCCTAAGTCAGAAGAAACTAGTTTTGAGACGTCGCTCGATTGTCTTTCGCCATCTGGTTTTAGCTATAGTCGATTCTGCATTAAATGGAAATCGCCTTGAGGAGGCTTGCAGTTTAGAATTGATGGCCGTTTGGCATTACCCAACATTTATTATGAGCACAATTACTAGCATCGATGTACCTATTAACAGCTAAATCTCTCTTTCTCAGTCATAATTTATTATAATATTTTATTCAAAGTGGTAAAATTCTCAGTGAAATCATAGAAATCGTACATATTAAGCTTACTTGTATTCTATGAGTTCATTTCTTTTATTGAGTTTACGAATTCATCCTTGATACAATGAAATAGAAACAAATGACTGTTTCATATGACCGGTAGATGTCTTACTTCTAGAATTTACTGTCGAGTGTCTTTATTTAAAGAGCTAGTTTCGCTTTATTACTTCAATGCGCTGCCGTCTGATGCGAATGGATAATCCATATCGGCACAACTAAGCCCTTTTAGTATGAGATTCGATATGCGACCAACTGAAAACCCCTTCAACTAAAGTACGTTTATACTTTCTTGGCACGATGAATGTTACACCAGTACTATATTCGATAGATTTTTATTATATTCTTATATGATCTATTATTTTTCTATATCTATTTGTTTGTGAAGGGAGAATTAAGACCTGTTCAGTTTTTTCATAAAAACGAATAAAAATGCTACGATATTTTAAAATCATATGCATTGTATTGAATTGAATATATTTTAAAAATACAAAATGAGCTTTCAGAATTTTATTTTTATTGAATTTATCGTTTTTTTTCTGTTGAAATATTGTCGACCAGACTTCTGTTTATACGGTTTTTTCATATAATAAATTGTCCGATAAAAGAATCTGGTTAAAATATATCATAAATAAAATTCTAATTAAAATGGTTTTATTCTTTTATTTATCAGCGTAACTAATAATTAAAGTACAAAATAAGTATAATCAACTTTGATACTAGAAGATTGACATAGTAATGATACATCTTTAAATATATATTAATAATAATAAAATAACTAAATTATAATTTAGATTAAATTGATTTCAATTATCACTAAGCCTATAAAAAACTGTTGTCATGGTGGTGCCTTTGAGAAAAATACGACTTACTTACTCGTTGTTATACAAGTTCGTACATATTTTTGAGCAATCTTTAAATATATATGATGTTAAGCAAACAGTAGTTCCAGAATTTGTTCTTGGCACATCTGTGTTCATCCACTGAATTAGAATTAAAGGTTAGAATTCAGTATTTAAACTCATCGGTTAGAATTTAACTGATGCTGTATATTCAACCATTTAATAAATATATTATTTAATTGAGAAAATAATATTTAAATTAGTGTAAATGTTTCTGTAAGTTCATCGTAAAAGAAAATAAAAGGAATTAGCGGAAAAGGTAGATGCATACACATCATTAAGCCCAACGCAGTCGTACTCGAGTTAAGTTAAGTTAATATCTCACGGTGGATGATTACACACCGAGAAGCCTTTCGTGAGCTTTGAAAGCACTTAAAGAGCAAAACTATATGCGTTTAAATTGTGATTGATACGAAAAGCTTAAGTTAGTAAGTCTTATAAATGGATAAAACATTTATATATATTATATTATGATTTTTAGTAAATATAGTAACTTAAAAAAAAAAAAAATATTGTGTGTGTACTTTATTTAAAGTGATTATTTTACATTGTTCCTATTCAATGCTTAGCGTCATTTTTTAACAATAATGATTGATTATGTGTTACTTTTATTTATTTATTTACATCATTTTACTGAATAAAATGTTTTTTTTTTAATAATTTTTAGAATTATACGAATATGTACAGGGTCAACAAGTTAACTGTTTATCACGTAACTAATTCTTACCGTTGATTCCGTGCTTTCCGCTGTATATGTTTGTATTGCCTGAAAGCGCAATTGATAATTAATTACATGTTCAATTCATTCTTTTATTAGTATTTTTGCGTGCATAGTATATCTGTCAATATGATATTCATGTAATATATACGGTATTGAATAATATAATATAATAAGGAACATGGTTTTCGAAGCCATAAAAATATCATAAAATACCATTTGTTGCACAAACTTTATAAAACTGTTTTAGGTTATTAGTATAAAAATATAAGTAGTAATATACTTTCATTAATAGATAGTTATAATTATTATGTTTTGACTTTTATTAACAAATATAATTTATTAGTTACATCATTCAAAAGATTAAGAAATATATTTATACACTAGTAAGCCAGTGTTTAGTGTTCAATATTCATTTATTTTAAGTCCGAAGTAAATACTATTTGAGTTCATGTGCAAAAGACTTAATAATTCAACATACACCCAAAAAAAACTTTGATTGTCTATTTATTCTATCATTTATGTTATACAATACTAGGTTAAATATTTTATTACCGCATTTTATATTTTGCATTCAAACACAAAATTGAATATAGTTGTAATATTATATGTATATTTTTTTAAAAAGTAAGGGATTTTTGAAAAAATATTTGACCATGTTATGAGATTAGCGCTTATATGGTGTAATGTACGTTTGCAGATAACATTTGTGTCGGCAGGTACATAAAAAGATATTTAGTTTTTTTTGACTGCCAACAATTATAATCAATTTCATATTTAAACGCAAAATTCGTGCAGTGAAATAAATTTGGTATTTATTAGATTATTGCATTATATAGTAAAAGTTTGTTAAAATACACAATTTATTTTATCTTCACGTAATGCATTGCAAAGCGCGTACTACTATATTAATAAAATACTTGTGTATAAATTTTTTGACGTTTGACTATTTTAAAAGTAATGTGTAGAAAAATATATAATAGATAATGTTTTTTGCATGATGAATACACAGCTGAAATAAAAAAGTAATTACTTATCTGAGTCTAATAAAAATATCATTTAGTCAGTCTAAATCAGAGCTTTTGTAGCAAACCAAGGTCGTTTATATATAGATGCTCATTCTATAATAATACCGCAGCTTTTGCGACCGTTTTCTAATGGAAAATGTCAGATGTAAGAAGATAGATAGGTTTATTTTTCAGATAGTGATTTAAAACGTAGCCTGCGAGCTTTTGCGAAGTGTATTATCAGTAATTTGTCGGTTACTTACTATCGCACGGCTTTCTTTCGAACTTGGAAACGCACGCCGCTCCGTGTGAGTATTTTTACGCCTCGGAAGCTTTTATATTATTATCTTAGATACTCTACTTATTACAAAAAGCACGTCTTATATGAACCAGCAAATTAAGCTTTTCGTGTATTATATATAATGTTTTCTCTATTCAGTTACAGTCCGATAATTATGAAAATAATGTCGTGTTATCTACTGCTATCTGAATCATGAAGTCAATATATGAAAGTATTAGTTCTTGCTAGTGACCATTACTTGATAATAAATTTTATATATCGTCATTGAAACTTACATTTACGTCTCAATATTATCTGTTTAATTGTATTAATTTACTTCAAAAACATAGTAATGAGAGCTTTTGTCTATTTTTTTCTCTCTCTTTAAATTTTAGTATTTAATATTTACAAAAAACTTATTAATCTATCCTAAAATCGATGTAAAATAATTCATTTACAAACGGTTGACTTTTAAAAAAATAGTTGCTCTTGAAAATTTATTTTTAAAATCAAGAAAACCTACCAAAACAGCGATAAGTCATATTAACCACCCACGAATTCTGAAAAAATATTAGGGTAATTTATCTGTTCCATTTCATATAAATCATTACTAAGAACGATTGAGTTTATTGAAAATTATTGCTTCAAAAATTCTTGGCTGGTCATTATATTTAGTTTGTGTACTCGTAGAATATGATGTTTATTTGAAGCACTGAAATTATAGTTGTCGATTGGTTATACAAACGAAATCAAATGGAAGGTATTGATTTATGCATTTGGATATTAAAGTATTTCGAAAGTTGCACCGAAAATGTAATTAAAGTGGATTTCGAGAAATATTATAATGAAATATATTGCATTGATTGGAGTATATAACGTTATGTTTATTATGTTCATATAATATAAAGGTTGTATGCAGCCAACCAACATTTACTGTTGTAATAGGCTGTTTGCCCATTGTGAAATAAAGTCTCGAAAAATTGGCCACCTCTCACCTCATTAGATAAAGTTACTTCACTGTCTCGGGCAGTCACATTCCCGTAGAAATCACGTTTCTCAGAATTAATAGGTCGTATTTTTCTGGCAATTTGTCCGTATCATCCACTTGAGGCATACCCAATTAAATGAATCGATTTGTCTTTCGCACAAAAAGATGTTATTATGGCTTACAGATAACGGCTTAACGACTTTACCGAGAAAGTTTTCGGCTCAAACGAGCTTATAGATAATGTAATTTGAAACTTTTTAATTTATGACAAACACGTTATTTAATCGAATTCTATGATACAGTATTTTATCGTTATCGAGCCGGCCTTTACTTGTTTGAATTGTGTTTTATGTTAAGTGAATAACAAGATTATATCCTGATATCGTATTGCAATAAAGTGTATACGAATGTGTAAAATATTTTCCAACCTCTTTCTAGTAGAAAGTTTTTTTTATATAAAAATTGCCAGTTAAACTTTTACTGAAAGATTACTAAAATTACTTAGATTGCTGAATAGTTTGTGATGTATGCAATTATAACTTATTTCCGTCACCCAAGCAAAAGGCATGCTTAAAATTAATCAATATATGGATTCAAAAATATACTTTTGTATTTATTTTTTAATTAAACGAATATAACGTTATTATAAATATAACGACGAATTTAGTGAACGGGTGCAGAAACCGTTGAAAACTTCCGGCTAAATTACTGTCCACATTTCAAGGCCCATAAGCTCTGCTTAACGCCAAAATTGTGACTTACTTTATTTAATATAAAGCTCTTTTGCTGATAAAGCCTTTTAAAAGAGAAAAAAACACATAAGTCGATTATATTTTACAATACTTATTCGTGTTATTTCTTGAATAGTTGTTGATAATGGGTAAGGAATTAAAGTAATACGGTTAGATGAAATGTTATACTGCTGGTATTTGGCTCAAATTGCTATTAAAATCATATTTTGTTTTATGGGGAAAACAAATTTATCTCTATACGCATAATATTCTTCATTTTACTTACATTACAAAGCGTATTATTAACAAAAAAATCATATGGGAAGATTTTGATTATGTTGAGTGTGGCATAAATGACCCAAGTCTTTAGTCGCGAAATTTTTCATAAGAAACTTTGTAATTTTATTAGTCAAGTCTATATAATCTGAAAAAATACGTTATTATACCTTTAAAATGTTAAATTTAATCCCAAATATTTATCTGTGTGTTAATGTTACACAACTTAATATTATCTACAGTCAATTCTGGGTGGAAAATCAGTTTTATTGAAATAACACCACAGTTTGTAGACATATATGGAGAACTATGTATAAAAAACTTTGTTTACACAACACACATCTGGGCTGTTGTATGTATAGATTTGATGTAGACATATTTGATAGTCACTGTTATGATATTATTTTGTATTTATCTCACTCGCTATTAATAGTGATTATGCTAAAAACGGTTCACATTCGTTATAATCGATCGCCATTGTTTTCACTCTCTGAAAGAGAAAATTTTCTATATATATTGTATATTTTATGTTTTATTTAATTTTAATGAAACATTTCCAGTATGTTTCGTGTGTTAGAAATAAAATATAAAATAATTTACAACGTAGAAATTAAATTGCTTATATAACAGAGGCCATTTCTTGCCGTTGATAAGATCCGTTGGCAGTCCCATGGCACTGGTTTAACAGCCCTCCCTTTACTATTGCAGCGAGAAATAAACAACGCATTCTTGTCATAAACATTTTATGTTGATCTTTTTGATAAAAACAAACTTTTGGCGCTCCCTCGAAGTGGATGAATTTTAATCTGGACACGTAGTTTGACTCATTGTCTCGTGAAATTGTGAAAAGCGACTCTAATTTTCAGTAATAATAAATGCGTTAAAATACTTAAGCACAGATATTAATAAATCTTCACAGCGGTACGTACAGCCTGACGAATAAATTATATTTCATAGAAGTTATTATTTGTCAGCGATTATCCTCTTTTTATTTTCCATATCTTCGAGAAGCTTAAAATTTATAAAAGTAAAACGTAAAAAAGCTCTTCTCTCTTTTGTATTTATGAAATACTAAATGAAAATATTTTCGTCTTTTAATTGATATTTTAAGTTTATTAATACAACTGCCCACGGCGACTCAGTTGACATATTGTCTAATTGTAAGTCTGGAGGTCGCGGATGCGATCCCCCGTGACTGGTCACAGCATTTTTAAAATATTTGTTTATATATATGTGTATACCCAAAATATGAACTTGAAATTGTTGAATTAATAATTAATATCTATCACTTATAAAAAAAACTGACAAAAAATCTTCACTCTGCGAAAGTCCCATATGTTTTTATCTCGGAGTAGACATGGAAATTTAAAATAATCTATTTTTTTATTAATTAGTTTTTAAATTTTTGCGAAATTCCTATAAGATAAAAAAATAATGAATTTCATTTGTTCTCATCACTTTTTATTAGTTTCGTTAAACGTAGTACATTTTTAATATAATATTATATTATATTATAGTCTCCATACCGAAATTGGGCAAACGTATTTTGTTCGTGTCAATCATAAAATTATTTATGACCTTACATATTTTTATATTTTTGGAACTAATTAGAAAAATATTTTTTACTATCATAATATTGAGGTCATATTTAATATTTAATGAATAACAATGATATAATTCCCTGCGTTAAATGTGAAGTTATCACGTGGATTTCATTTAAAATTTTGACAATGGAACCTGGAAGTGTAGATACAATTTATAGGTAAATTGGGGAGTGTATTTCCAAAGTGAACTTATTTGTTTTGTTATCTATCCCTATTTCACTGTTTGAAATAAGTTTTCTCGTATATGAAATGATTATAAATTCTTTTTTTTTCTTTAATTAATTAAATTTGTTATTATATCCAGTTTTATCTGGATGCTAGAAGTTTGTTTTGATCTTAAATAAAGTTTTTTAGATAGTACGCGAAAACACTTGTTACTATTTATTTCAATTCATTATACAACTAATAAATAACCAAACTACTATCCTTGAAGTATTAATTAAACTGAATTATAAACTTTTCGGTTTACAGAGTTGTATCAATATATATTACATTTGTTATCAAAATATTATCAAGACTATGATGGTTAATATGAATATAATAGTCTTATCTTTAGTGTGACACGAAAGCTGTCAACAATTATTTTTTGTATATTCAAATAAGGTTGTTTTTTTTTTGTTTCAGGTTATGGTCAGCGGCTTCATGGGATTCAAAGACATTCGATGAACGACACAAGAAGAAGTGAGAAGATGCAGTAGCAGATTTATAAAAACAAAGTCAAATAACTCAGTGCATCTTTATTTTTATCATATTGTAATTTACCTATGGTATGAGGTATATTTGAGTTTTGTTGTTAGTAATCATAATGATGAATCAACCTTAAATTGTCTGCTATCAAAATATTACAAACACGAACATAAAAATATCTATATCTGTAGATGAGAATGTTAATTTACAAGTTTTCTTTGTTAATATGTATGAATGTTTATTCCCTCTGCATTGATTTAGATTCTAACGATAAATGCCAGTTCAAATGCAGAAATCAAGAAATACTTGATTGTTTTCGTTTATTGAAATATGAATAAAATAATTAAATGTGAAAATCAATACAGTAAGTATGGAAAATATAAATATATAGCAATTGATTACATCTACGAGTATAGTTCACTGCGACGTCGTTTGCATGAATTGCCAAGAGACGTTCTGGTGAATTGCCAAATTTAACTTAAGCAAAAGATTAACCCTAAAAATAACTGCCACCATTCTTTCACTGCGCCCGTTCCCTTGGCTGATCATTATTTTATTCAAATAATATAAAACAGACAATAAAAGCGGCTGTGAAACTGAGCCGTTTCGTTCCTCCGGCGAAGAAACGGACCCCGAATGCTCGGCCGGACTCGTTCGGCCGCGCTAAAGCCACTTTGCCGCGCTGTCGTTGCGGATTTCGTAGACGCGTCTTGGTACACTGCCATCCCTAGCGCTGACTTTTATCTAGTGCGAGAGTGTTTCAAGCGGAGGGATTCGCTTGTATATTTGATTTTTTTAATATGAACTGAGATAAATATGGATTTAGAAAGGTAATTAGTTGCGGTAAAAAAGATAAGTTGAATATTTTTTTTTTCTAACTTAACTATTTTTCAATATTATAATGTCATTTTTATCCAGTATCTTGATGTAATTTTTAAAAGTTAATTTTATATTCGTAACACCTCGAAAAGAAGCATATGGATTAATACGGTGTGCTATTTGTTTTATTATCTATTATATCAATCTATTGCGCTTACGCATTGATTTCAAGAACAATCATGAAATATCATTTGATTTGTTTGGGAAATATCGATGTACACTTTTAATTAATATATTCGCGAGCGGATAATTAATTAATAAGGCAATAAATATATATTACAATATATTAAATAACATACACCGTCTTAGTAATCGTAATTTTCTAATATAACTATAACGATTTATTAATATGCAATATATTTTAAAATCATTATTTACTGTACATTTAATTACATGAAATAAATGTGTTTTTTATACTTATATAAAAATACGTTTGTATATAAATGATTGAAAGAGACTAAAAGAGTCTAGAGTTTCATATGAAAACGTTTTTTTTTGTTATGTCAGCCACGTGAAGTCAAAATCTCTCTTATCCGAAATTGAAACACCCTCGTACATATTTATAACGCGGTGCGTATACACTTAGGGTTTCTGTGAGCAGGGGTCGGCAGGTTGCTTTCGGTTTCCTCTAGTAACGCCTTGGTCACGGTCCATTATTTTCTGTTCCAATCTCACGGGAGGCCGTTTCACATACGTGATGCATAGAATGATCTGCGGTGATGCCTCCCTGGCCGTGTACACGGGTCCTCGGTGGGCCTAAACCAATATGTCACGGCGTAAATGCCGCATATGTATATTTTAGTTTAATGATAAGTAAATCTTTAAACTATGTACTTAAGTTATTGCTTTATGCGTCGTGTTTTGAAATGTTAATGGATGATTCTCACTAACTGGAGCGGGCGAATGAACGATAAATTCAATTACCAATTAACTTCAGTATGATTACGAGTTATTACTAGGTCTGCCCCGTTTATAAGTGAAATATTTATCAATATTGAGTGCAGTCAATTTTATAAGGCTACTTAAAGTCTAAATTAAGTCTAAATTACATAAATAAACAAAAATGTGTTGTTTTTTTATTGTATATGCTTAAATAAAACATTGTTATACTTAAAAATGGGAGAAAGTTAGAATTTCAACGCTATTCACAGGGGTGGTCCTTGATCTAATTGTTTTTAATAATTATGACACTTGTGAGTACTTCGTTTTCATTTAAAGTTAGCATATTATCTGTTTTTTGTTTTGAAAAATGACAATGTTACGTTTATGTTCAAGATTTCATTAGTTAAAATATTATTATTTAATTTATTATGTCGTCATATCATGAATTTTTATAACGGAAAACGTAATATTATATGTAAAACTTTACTCTGCAGAATATTTCTTTAGTATTAAGACAATTTATTGAAAAATGTATCGTATTTTATTGATTATAAGACGTGCTTTTTTACTATATTTGTGTTTAAAAATTTGCACGGCGTTCATTTGATTGCTGTCAAGAAATGCGATAAATGATGACTATTGGGACTAATTGTGGACGTATCTGTTAATACATTTACGTTTTGATTCGCCCTATTTAAGCAGCATTACAAACATTCTAAAGCAGGATATCTGCGTGTTAATATCACTGTCGGTGCGTTTGTTGTGCATTCGGCAGAAAATACACTTTTCAGTTAAAAAAACGATTGACATCTTTCTTCTACGTTAAATTTTGGCTTAATAATCATTGATTATATTGATTGCAAACAAAATACTTTACCATGCTGTATTGAAGCAAAAAATTATGCTTTGTGTAAAATAACACGGCTATTAAGCTGCAGGGTATACTTTTTCCTAGGAATCTTCTGCCTCTGACGATAAAGAAACTATTTTTTATTTTCCATCATTGGTTGCTTTCTCTATAATGTAGTAGTAATATTTTTTATTATTTTAAATCGACGGTGTCTTATAATTAATGAAATATGGTATTTTTGAAATTTTGTTTATTTTTTTAGTAATTTTCAATTTTTATTAAATACACGACAGAATAAACAATCGCATGTATATTTAATCAAGCGTTACAGTGCGGTATTGAAAATTTTGAAGAGATGTTGACGAAACACTCGTTCTTTTACTAGTATAATGAGATAGTTATCGAATTTGATATGTGTTACGCAACATGCGGCATTCGAAACTAATATTAGTTTTATAACACGTTTTGTTTGTCGTCATTCGCGTCAAATAGATAAATACAAAATGTGCATTTCGCGAGCTATATATTTATTCGCATCCATTCAGGTAATTTTACTTTGATAGAAGTAACAGATCGGTTGTGGGTGAAAAGATAAAAAATATATCTCCAACAAAGTGGATAATAATCGCGAAAAAAGACATTTGGAATGAAAGAATCTAACGAAGTAGTCATTGGGGTGCTCCCAACACGAAATAAACGACGTAGCGTTGCATATATAACGATCGTTACCTTAGCTTTTTCTATTGACAGCAAAGGCTTTCTAATAGTGACTATAGAAAGATTAAGGATTTAAATAACTACTTGTAGATAGAATAGAGTTTGACAAAATATATTGGTAGTATAAACGGCTGATTTAAATTATATGAATGGCATAAATTGTAATTATAACTATATAAATATGTAAATTACGAGAAGGCTCTTTGAAAATATTAAATTTGCCCTTCATTGTATAATAATTTCTTATACGAAAGACAAAAGTGTCAATGATCATAACAAGTTGTGATTTAATTATATATTATATTTTGTTTTGTAAATAAGACAGGTTGATTGTTTTTAACGAGTAGTGTACCTATGCAGTTGCTGCCCAAAGCAGTTTGCGTAGAAAATTCAGATATCCGTGACGGTATTCAACTTTTTTTCTTTGATGAAAGTATTTTGAAAGAAATATGAACATAATTGAAATATTATACATAAATTTAAGATTCTTTTTCTTTTTCTAAATCGCCAAGGCTTGGATTGAAAATTATTCACGATAATTTCATCATTTAGATAGGATATTTAGGTAGGAACGGAGGTGGCTTTTTACGTACTCCTGAGGTACTACGTTGTCGATACTTTAAGTGCCGGAATCCGCGAGCATGTCGGATGGCCTCCACTTAGAGCCGTGTTCGGAAAAAGTGAGATTTAAACATAGCAAAATAGTCTTTAAGTCTTTCAACAAAATATATACATATATTTAAAAAAAAGTAAATATAACAAACAAAATAAGTTACTCGGTACTTATGTAGTTAGCTAGTTGGTTTTTCTCCTTACATTCGTAATCGTAAGAATGCTATCCAAAAAAAAACGAAAAAATCATGATACTCTTAACCTGTCATTAAAAATGCCTCAACTTTTTTCAAACTTATTTATTCCTTAAATTATATTATTAATTATAATTACGTATATAATGACGATAGTATTTTTGCATACTAATTAAAGTCTTTTTCTCTTCTGCGCACGCTCCGGTGCGCACGCGATATTTTCAAAATAATAATAATAAAAAAAAAACACTAATCTTTCGAAAAGTCCTTTTCAGTATGAAGTGTAGAAATAGAAAATAAATATAAACAATTAATTAATTAGCTTCGAATTTCTCTTAAGGTTTAAAAAAAACAGTTTATTATATCGTACTATAATTATATTATACACAAATTTATTCTTATCAAATAATGATCGCTAGTAAACGCAACACCAAGATTTATAAACGAAACTATAATTCGCATATTGTAGGAGTTAACTAACTTATTATAATTATAGTAATGTAATAATAATATAAATATAAGAAAACTATTTTTTAGATTAGGAGGAGTACCTTGATTAATATGTATTACATATACAGTTAATAGCTTTAACATAAAAAATAGTGAAACTATTTTCTATCACATATATTTTGAATTAAAATATAATAAAAGGACTATATATATACATATATATCTATGTATATCATGTTTCCGTCACACGGACATCTATTGCCTAGCTATCGTCTGGCTATTGTAAATATGTGAAACATTTTAAATGGTTTATCACATAGAACATAACATATTCTTTCCGCAGATCGGCGACACGTGTCGCGTTAACAATAGCGAATTTCTTAAAACCCATTTGATGTCAGCGATTTCATTATGAAAGTATCAACACATTATGAAAATACTATCTGCAAGTACGGCACGTTTCGAATTACATGTTTTGCCCTGAAATGTATTCGATACTTTTGAATACATTTTTTTTACATTTGTCATGATTTTTTTTTCACAGTTGTCAGTTATTAGCTCAAGCGATTCTGTACGGGTATTGGTTTTAAATGCACATGAAGAAACCTGTGCGATTATTGTCAGGTACGAGATTTGAATCCATCAGCTCGTAAGTCAGATACTTCATCCA
>JAPMAE010001439.1:0-14253 GCA_036584705.1 Rhyacophila sp. 25_7 | reverse complement strand
TCTGCGGGCCGCATGTTTGTAAAAAATAATGATAGTTTGTACCATTTTAATGTGACAAAAATATACTTAACTATTATATTTAATGCCTCCATTAATAAAAAATGTTTTTTTCTGCATTATCAAGTAAATTGTTTGCAAATATTTTATAAATACTTGTTAGATTGACAACATTTATACAATAATAGAAAAGGATTTTTCGGCAGTTTAGATTATTAGAGGCATTTTAGAGGTGATAAATAAACTACTTTTAAATCATGTTTTTATTTAGTTCATAAGTGGTAGAAACATAAACTATCTCTTCGTTATGTCATAGTTCACTGCTACTCAAACTGTTACAGTCAGCGGACTTCAATAAATAGCACCCTTTTAACATGCAGATCAGTATTATAATATATTGTAGCATGCACTTTACTCTCTCTTTATATTACGTCGTTCACAGTAAACCAACTGCCTGCGTACCGTCAGCCGATACCGGTCCAAGGACTAGCATTTGAGTAACTCTATCATAATTGATAACAGAATCTCTCTGCTAGATTTTGCGATACTTAATAATATATAATAGTAAGCATGCTCACATGTAGGTACAAATCTTTTAAAAAACACGTTTTCATTTTTAATTATAGGAATGTAATCAATTTTTTTTAAAATTATTTTTATACCTACCAAAATAAAGATATTTGAAGTATTTATATTTTTTCATTTGACATATCCAATTGAATCCCATTCGTTCTCCCTGAAGTTTAGATGAAAGTAGTTAAAGAAAAAGGTTACATCTTTGACGAATCTGTGACCCGCAGATCAGAAAGTAACCAACTTAACGTTTTGAAATACGTGCGCGATAATTTTGACCAGCGCTCAGTGAACTGATCAACTCTTTATTATGTATAATATAATTTAACAATTTCTGTGCCGGACATAATGTCACAATCCGGCATGTTGTGAATTTTTAAACAAAAATATAACCTCAATATATTTTTTAAAAGTATATTGAATGTTTCTTTGTCATGACTTTGTTTTTATTTGTCAGATTAATGTGATAGCTCTGCATTTTCATATTTGATATCATCAAAAATATTCAAATTTGTCTAGCAAACTACATTTTAAGTTGTGTGAATTAACTCGCTTTTGGCACTTATTCGGTTAATTGTTGTATCATGTGTCAGATAAAAGGGGACTCCGGCTAACTACTTGCCATAAATTTTGGTGTTATTGCGTATCGTACAATAATGGTTTTGTATAAATATATTGAATGGAACAACATTTTTTTTTTCTCGCTAACTGTTTCATGGTATACAAAAACTCACACAGTCAAGTATTAATATTATCTCATGGCATGTGAAAAAGACCTTCGTATTATCAAAATGAGTAGATTTCTTCCGCATTCTGTATTTAATTAAATTTAAAACGCAGATACTATGAAAATCAGTGTTTGTGGTTAGACAATTTCAATTGCGTATCAGAAACACGCATAATTTTTCACTCGGGTACTTGTTACTATTCTACTTGCCACAAATTTGTTGAAGTAGAATAGGTTCACTTTGGAAATACACGCCTCATATGTTTCTTTACCAAACAATGGAAAACTTAACACAAAAGCATAAGTATTTAAGAGTACGAGTAAAGATACTTTGTACTGAAGGTGATTTATAATATCAATTTAAAATCTTAATTCGTTTATTCATTAAAAAAAACTACAACAACATATGAAGTTATCTTTCAAATTAAACATAGAAACAGAATTACCGCTAATCGCAACGTTTATACTTGGGATGACCGACTGAATCGTTTGGCGGGCCAAATAAAATACTATTGCTCTGCGATTGGCTGGACATATAGAAAACAAACAATTTGATAGAAATATTTACTTACATCGATGTGACGTTTGTTTTTTTTTATATATATTTTTAGATTATATTTTATATATTTATTTAGGTTATTTGGGCTAGACACATCGTAGTTGATTAATAAAGTTTTCGCCAGTCAACGTATTTCGAGACAGTACTTTTATTATTATTTTTTTCATGAAGGACTATTCACATCGACACATGGTCTCGAATGCAGCTGTAATAAATATTGCCGGTTGTTTTAATTTCGGAAAAATGCAAAATATTAAGAAGGCTTACTTCAAAAATGCCGCGGAAATTCTTTAATCGGCTTGCAGCCGGCGTGTTTTATTATATAAATGAACACATATTTATTTTTAAGGTGAATATTACATTTACTGATTAGAAAACAAACATAACACGTATATTTACGAAATTAACTTGTGTTTTGATTATACCGCTTCAATATACACAAAGTTATTTACACTGATGTAGCTAGGAATTTTGAGCCATCATGAAAAATTTATTAAAGTCTACATGATTTTTAAAAAAACTGAGATAAAATAATAATCCGTATATGTTGGTATCTACTATTATTTACATAAAACACAAAATTAAAAGTCTTCATTTTCTTTTTTTTATTCGGATTGCTTCATCTCTTTCTTCCTTTTTAGTGGATTTCTTTTTTTACTTATATCAATGAAACACAGTTTTATTGATAATATTGATTGCAATCTACTTGACCAAGGAGTTGGGTTAAGTTTTTTCAGTGAAACTTCAGACTCCATGGAAAATGTTGAAAGAAGATCCCATATTCTCTCTATGCTATTTTCCATAAAAAGTATGAATATTCTGAAGAGTAGCAAAGAATAATACTTCATGGCAATTCATAACACTATCGCTGATAATTGCATGCTACGGATAAGTTTGCCATACATCGCTTTTATTAGAAAATACAATTTTAGTTGAAATTGGATATTGAGTGTAGACAGATAAGGCCCTCTGTTTAGTGAGAGCCCTCATGCTTTGCACGAGTTTGCTATGAGACCGCTACGTCACTGCCGTTATTTAATTGTGTTTATTGTTCTAATGCACCAAATTTGCATCCCTGCAATGCAAAAACAGTGTGTAATGGCTGCATACATCCATGTCAAAAAACTATTTCTTCCTGTTCAAAGACAGCCCTATTTTTATGATTAATTTTATTTAAAGTCAATCTCGGTGTAAACCTATTATCAGTTGTGATATTCATTTCTACAAAATAAACTTGACAAAATTACGACCGATTTCTTCTATTATAAGTTGAAAATATTCAAATCATTGTCTATATTTGAGAAATAAGACTAAAACTGTGTTATTACTCAATTTTTGTTATTTATTTATCGACAGCCCTATTTTAAATTATACTACCAAACATAATATAAAATTTCGTGTAAGGTTACTTTCAAATTCATCAAATTGAAACTGAATAGAATGCCCGATAGATTCATTTACTATTATATATAACGTACAAACGTTGTTTTTATAATATTTTAAAACTAATGTAAAGGATTTTATACAGAAAAATATTTATATTGAATTAATTTTTAATATGAAATGATTATAGAGAAGTAAGTGTTTTCATATTAACGATTATCTTGGATCATATTATGATATATTTTATTTTTCATGAGCTTTTAAGTATTTTGATTCGCCCATATTATCTGTACATACTCGTAGCTTAATCTACTAATGACTGAAGTGAAGCATCTCAGTGTGCACATTTTAATGATGATGACATTTCAAAAACATGAGACAATCATAATAGTAATTAATTGAACGTGTACAAGTAGCTACGTGCACGGTTGCAAGTATCGCGGTTGAGTTTCGCATCAATCATGAAGAGAAAAAGACCAATGAACTCGGCTGAAAATAAATTAGCCCGCCCATACACCCTGTGCCAAAACTATGAACTTTGTTAATTGATCTATTAGAAAATGATGCTTTTATTAATGAATCAGTGTAAATATCAAAATAAAGAGATAAACGGTCGTTCTTATATCAAACCAAAAAAAACTTATGTGTTCATTGAAGTATCTATCATATTAACTAAGAAGACGTTAATAAAAATAAATATGATAGAAAAGTCTATTAACACAAATTGATATTCTAATGACAGAATACTACGTCATTTTGTCTATTATTTTTTAATATGACACAAAATTCATTTAACTTGAAAAATATTATATATGTGTTGAAGTAAACCAAATAACGGATATAACAATACTGGACAATTTCTAGATTTATTTGATAAATTCATTGTGCATGTTGAGTGTTAATAAACCGTATAAATTATATCTCATCGGTGTTATTATGTCATCGCCTTTTATTGTTCTGTTCTCTTCTTTACATTTTTAACAAGAAACAGGTTTCATCTTAATTAATGTTCATTATTTTTTTCATATGTACATATAAGCATTTTCTTGTGAATATCAATATAATAGAAAAATAATATAAATTGAAGGAGCTTTAGTGAACTTATTTCATTATTCATTAGGATGGTCAAAAAGCAAATCACGACAATTATTTTATTTCCTGGGAAATATTTTCTTCTGGGCTTCTAAAAATCTCTTGGGTCACTGAATTAGACGGGAATTCAAAAAATCAAATACAAATATGTAGCTAAATGTTCTTTAGAAACCCGAGGAATGGAGAACAGAAGGTATTCCTCTGGAACAACTGGGATTTCTCGCCAAGGGCTCTTAAGATTGCCTACGGTGCAATTTTAATTGGTGTCGCCGACTCGAAATCTATCGTATGGCATACATGAGCCGCAAATTAAATTCAGGTCGGTGATCGAGTCTAATCTCACTTACAAGGGCGTTTGATTGACGATATGTGGAAATCGGTAAGTTTTAGTGATCTTCCACTTATGTGTAAACGTTTAAGCAAACTTTGTTTCATTAATTGACAAAATAGCGTATAATAAACTAATTTAGGAAACTTTAATGTTGATTTTTGTTTTTTCAATATTGCTTTATTTGTCACTGATTTTTTAGCTACTATATTACTGTTATTATTGTTTCACAAATATATTATTTATATCATGTAATATTTAAGCGTATTATATTGAACATTATTAATGCTAACAATATGTATCTCAAAAGATTCGTAAACAAATTAGGTATGTACGCATGAACTTACTACCAGTTGACTAATGTCGTTGCTTTTTAGCCACCGTGCACATTGGCAGGTGACATTAAGATTCGATCCAATTTGCTTATTAAGAAACTGATTACAGTGTTGCGGTGTTGTTTGTTTACAATATTAAAGAATGCAGTGACCTTTGGCACATAGAAGCTAAAAGACATTCACCCCAGGCGATGGAACTATGTGGCTGACGAATTCGTAAAAAAAACTCATTACAAAGCTAGAAAAAAACTCAAAAAATCTTGAAATGCTGTTTATCAAAGAAAAAAATATTATAATTTCTTGAATATTATATGTTTTTGTTGCCCTAAGAAAAGTAAGTTTTAACTAATATCTCATTCTAGGCGGAAGAGATTAGAAAAACCAAACTCTCATACTTGGACAGTGCTTAAAAGCGGTATTTATATAATCGTGAAAGAATAAATACCAAATACTTCAAGAATATGCCCAAACTTATTCAATTTAGTTAACAAAAAAAAAAAATTTAATAAGTTTAGTAAGTGAGTAAATTAATTTTCAATTAACGTAACCAATAAAATAGTCTGAAAGTTGTGTAATATGAATAGACTAGGAAACTGTGAGTTATATATTATTAACTTTTTAATATCGTTGAATATTAGGTTCATCGCCCAACGATTCAGTTATGAAATAAAACAAAATTTTATGAACAAGTACTTCGATATACTACAAGCAATCAAATATTTTTTCTGGTTTCTATATCAAACATGGGCGGTGGAAGATAAATCAAATTTCTTGTTATATATAAATATGATAGCTACTGTTTGAAACTTTATAAAAATTAAGATGTAGACGACCCTAACTTTTATGTTAGAGTAAAAATAGTCAAAAATGTAAATTGTATTTATATATTTATACACGGTCGTATTCGTACAATTAACTATCATTTCAATCGTAAAAAGCATCCAAAGTAAACGTATCAGCAGGAAACCAAAATGGAATCGGTATCCCCGGGATAACATTCAAAGAGAGCTACAATTAGTTTGCTGGTAAGAATATTCGTCGTACGACTTAGGTGATCAGTGTCGAATTGTCGAGTATGTATGTCATTTTATTAAATAATTTAACAAATTTTATAGCAATATAGATTAAATACTAAATATTTCTTACTGCACTACAAAATACGAACACTAAGAATAAAGACAAGTAGATATGTTACGAGTATTTAATTAAAATTATTCCACGTGAGAATAATATTGTCATATTGATTATACTCGTAAAGATATGGTATGGTTTTACAGATAAAAAAAACTAGATATCAAATACTTGTGACATTATATACATATAAGTATTTGGTACCTTCAAGCTTATTTTAACAGTAGTTAAAATATAAAAACAAAGCTTCATTGTCACAACAACCCTCGAGATGGCGACGAATAAAAAAATAGACTTACAAAACTAAACTTACGAGCATTTCGTTTTATATGAAAACTTCTGGATTATAACTTATTTTTAATTAAAGAAGTATCTGTATACAATTTACATCAGAAAAAGCCTGAATCCAGAAAGTTATTGAATTTTTAAATCATGCAAATTTTGTTATAGTGGTAAATATGTTCATAAATTTACAATGAATTCAAGATTAATAGTAAAAATGGAGTGTATCATATTTTATTTATTTCAATATTATTATATTTTTTTCGATTATTTAATTTCAATGAGATTTTTTTCAATGAAATGAAACCAAAAACAGTTGCAATAAATAATAAGCATCTACGTGCATATTTACCACGTTTCGATTATAACCAACCCAAGGCCCAACAATAATACTGATGACCGTAATGCACTGGCACTCAGCCCAAATCGCCCGCGTATAAATCCGTCCCCTGCCTTCGACCCTTCAATCCGCATATAGGATCAGCTGCATCAAGCGAGTCAATTCTTACCACTGATCGCCGATCAGACATCATTGCATTAAGGAACACTTGACTAGCGAGGTGGCGTCTTCTCTAGAGCTCTAAGTCTTCGAGACGACAGATTGTTTTAATTAAATTCAAAATGGCCAGCAAGGACAAGAGCAAGATAAATCCCGCCGCTGACAACAAGGATACAAGTGATCGCTTCGATAGTAAGTTATTTGATTTTTATCATCTTTGAAAGTGACAAAAAACGTTTTTTTATATAGCTTCGCAGAATTTTTAATTTTAAAATATGATTATATTGGAAAAGCTTTATTTTAACAACTTTAGTCCAATGGTTAATTTATCTTAGTGTTAATATTTGGTATAGATGTAAACTGTTCAATCAAAAGTCAGCATGTCGAAAATTGTATAATTAGTCGTATATGGAACTGACCGGAATAAAGTTAAAAAATATTGATAAAGAACTGTAGTTTTAAATTAAAATACAAGACAGTGTTATATTTAATTCCACAGTCAATTGAAAATGTTGGAACGAATGAAACCGATTAGGTTTTTTCTATTCTTTTATAATAAGGGTAAAACTCGTTGTATTTAAAAAAACGGCTCTCCACCGAGATGTGAGAGTAAATAAACGTAATAAATCAACAATCATTATAATATATGCTTACAATTAATCTTTAGTAAAAAAATACATAATAACCATTAGAGATGATGGATAGGACAGTTAATTAATCATAATAATATATCTTGTAAAGAAGAAAAAACATAATATTATCGTTTACCTCAGGTGCCCAGCGCTCCATCGCCCCAGGCCAAGGCAGAAAGTTCAGTATCGGTGGAAGCTCGCTCGACCCACGCGCTGAAGACGGAGTAGAATGGATCCCATCGGAGAACGTATGGAGCGAGGAATTTCTTCAGCATGCGGCGGCGACGTTTGAAAGCAACCACAAAGTCAATAGAGATAATTGAAAACATCTAGAGAGCTCCAAATCTTCATTTACTTATTCTTGTTTGAGTGATTACTGCAGTCGATGCCCACATCAGCGAAAAGACTTTTCTTTTTTTGTAATTGAAAATTACTTCGTCATTTAAAAGTAAATCAATTCAGTTAATTTATTGAAATAATGTTGCAAGTTAATTACCGGTTTTCTGTGATTGATATGAATTTTGAGAAATTATGTTCATAATAGAAAAAATCGATCTTAATTTGATGACTGTATCGTTAATAGTTGTCGATTGATTTACGTTTAAAACTGCAACACATTTTAACAGCGAAGAAACAAGAATTTTTATTTGAATTATCGAAACTATTTATAAAAGTAAGAATTTAAAATCAAAATCGTTGAGTTAAATTTCAATCCCGCAAAAGTAATTTTTTAGCCATTTAAATGTTCGTTTAATAAATATTACATATGCAGTTATAACGTTTTTTAAATCTAAAAAGTGTTGTAAATTTGTTTGAAGCGGTGTGGTCTAAAGAAATTGTCAGTTATATTTCGTATACGTGTCGACAATTCAATGACGTCCGATCGTTTTTGTACCCCCAAATTTACACCTTTCGGAATTTGAATTATAACTTACAATATTATTCGATTTTTACTTAATAATTTGCTTCTTTGTTATAGAACGAATTTAATACGTTGGCTTCATCCATAAAGATTTTTTTCCCAATATTGTGGATAATGAAAGGACTTTTAGAAATTCCCTTTTGTGAAATTGATTTTTGAGATCGACCTTTTAATCTTTTCGGGTAAACCAGTCAAATACATCTACTGAACGTTTGCTCTGATTTTTTATGTACATACATTATTATGGAATCATTTTTGGTTCCTATGTTACGATTGTTTTAATGTTTATACAGATTTTGTTGTCAATAAATAAATAAATAAATGTCTCTTAATAAAAAAATGCATTATATTCTTTTACTATTTTGAAGGCAGCATTTTAATTTCTACACCATCCATAATAGCATATACTTTCATTTTTTTTGCAAAAAACCAACTGTTAATGCAGTGTCGAGTATTTTAAATGTATTTTCTAGTCTACTAATTTTTCGAAAAAATCCCTATCTCAGAAAATTATAGCAATGCCTTGGACGGAAAAGGGTTTCTTAGAATTTAAAATATTTATAATAGGTGTTTTCACTTAATATTTTTGTTAAGAGAACGTCTTATAATATGATATACGAGTAATACATTATGATAACACGCAAAATTCATCTAAATCTTACAGCGCAACTTTCATAGTAATAATTATTTAGGGTTAAAAATCGATCAAATCAAAATATCTTATGTATGCCATAATATTTGCTAATAAAGAAATAAACTTCAAGAACTATAAATGTTGTTAAAACGATCAATAAATAAAGAACACTCGTAGAATATTATTTTTTTAAATCACATTTGTAGATCGAGTATATACCACCTTTTTCGAGTCTGACTATGTTTATTTTCAGTAAATTGTTCTTGAGGAAAAAATGTAGGAGACTACTTTTTATACAACTTGATATTTTTAATTATGGTGTGCCGTCAAATTTTTGGATGAGTTTTAGTATGCTGTAGGTGAGAAAAGTTGCAAAGCACTCTTCTGAAATATACTAGACGGATATACTTTTTGCACAATTTTACTATTAATATAATTTATAAAGATTACTTAATCCCGCACACAACAATGGTCATACTTGTAAATCACTAATTATTAAGATTACAAGTTTACTTCGTATAGTATATATAGGATGCGTTTCATGTTTCTGGCTGATTTCGTTCGACCGCCATTTTAATTTGGCAGTCATTTGTCAGTTCATATTCAACAGTCACAGAGAGTGGTCAATACTAATTTATTATAGAGCACCTAACGCCGCAACAACGTTTTGAACTAATTTTTCAATTGTGAATACGCGAAGAAAATAGCGTGATTTTTTGGTTTCAATCATGTGCCAAGCAAGTCAACCATTCAGCGTGTAATGAATAATTTTGAAAATTTGCATACACTCGGAGATAAAGTAAATTCTGGGCAACAACGTAGCCAACGTACACTGGTAAAAAAATATGTATTGAGCTAGAGCGTTGGTGAATGTTAGTTGAAAGATTGGGAATGTCTCCATCACGTTTCTTAAAAAATATCAAAAATGATTTGCATTTTTACTAGTATAAAATTCAATTGACTTGAATATCTTATTTTTTAAATGTCTTGAATTTAAAATAAATCATTATGGAGTAAGCAGTGTCGTAGCTAGATATTCAGCGCCCCGGAGCAAGTAAAATAGGTGGGCCCACTTGTTTCTCGGAACTTAGATAAAAAAAAAACGGTCCAAATTCGAAAAACAATCATGAAAACTTAGATGTTGATATGAACCTTGATATTTTGGTTCTAAACAAAATGTCAAAGTCCCAATCGACCAGAGTGCCGCTAAAAATTTCACGCGGGGTGAAAAGTCATCAAAAACGGTTTTTCGTAAATATATAGTTAACGGTCACTTTTATAGAAAAAAAATATTCATTATCAAATTTACAGCTTATAAAATTTTGTACAGAAAAGATATTTTGACTTTCATTCATAAAAGTAGACGTTTTGGAGATAATTTGATTTCTCATGAAACGTGCACTCCTTTCCGCTCCATTTTCGAGGTCTGTACATGGTGAGTTTTTTACGTGGTGTCCCCAGTAAGCCTAAACCACATTTTTTTTTGTTTGAAAAATGCTTATTTTAAAAAATATATTATAAATTTAAATTGACTTTCGATTTAAAACACGAGTTATTTATATCAATAATTAATATTCGTCTTCAGGCTCTATTTTAATATGTATGCTTTTCTCTTCATCATCATCTTTTTTTCTTTTTCTTCTGCTCTTTCTAATGTCACACCCCCATAATTCGTGCGCCTGGAGCAGTTCGCTCCAATTGCTCCACGGTAGCTACCCCCGTGTAAGTAAGTTTTAAATCGAAATAAGAAGGTTAGATAGAAAAGAATTGTTGCCAGAATTCTTCCGACAAACAAGTGAGCGCATCGATTTTACTTGGTCCAGGGCGATGAATATGTAGCTACACCACTGTTTACTTGCGAGAATGTCATGAAAAATATGCTTGATAAACATTTCGTCTGTGTCAGGGCCAAAGCCGTCCACTTGACTGATATCATATTCCATACATAATGGTATAGACCAGGTGTGGTCACACTTTTATTTCTGGTAGCGATTAGTTCATAAAATTATTGATGGTGATCGACTGATATCGCTTGTAATTATATCACAAGAGAACAATAAAACCCCATTTTTATCATTCAAATATGGATATGTATTTTAAAAGCAGATATTTTATACACATAAAAAATAATGAATCAAAAAATCCAATTAACGACAATACTATAATTATGTATAATGGAACTAGTAGATTTTGAGAGTTGAAACATCAAGTAGTATAATATCAGTCCGCAATCGATCGAAAATACTTTCGCGATCGACCCTCTGGCCATCCCTGGTATAGACCATAATTATGATCAATCAATAAAATATAAATTATAAACGTGTGATTTACTTAAAAGTTATTAAAAAAAACATAGACTTGGAACATAAAACGCATCTGCATAAAATATACTATATCAAAAGAAATTTGATTGTAAAAGTTATCTAAATTTGTGGAAGTTATAAATAAAAAAATACACATAAAGTTTATATCAAAGAATGATTAGTTCAAAGAAAGCTGGTTAAATATGATATATACTGAGTTTGATTTCAATATTTCATGTATTGTTTCATTAAATAATTTTATAAAAACTATCGATTCTACTCTAAAATTCTACGTCTATGTAAATTATAAGATTCTTATATATCAGACTAGTTTGATAAGAATAGAATTTAAATACTTTGGTATAGCATTTCGTTATCGATATGGATTAGATCAGGTATATAAAAATGGTGGTCTAAGGGCCGATCCGACCCCATTCCAAAATTCCATCCGGCATAATAAAAAAAAACATTTTCAGTTACTTTTGTGATCGTTTCCTGTCAAATATTCATTTTTTCTTTAAATTACACAATAAATACACGTTTTAGTTTAACAGTATTGTTTTTAATTTTTTTAATGGGGCCCGCGGTCAATTTGAAAATTCACAATATGGTCCGTTTTGCTTGAAAAAGACTATCCCGCCCCTGGAGTAGACTATAAAGTAATATGAAGAGACTACAGAAATATTTTACACTTGTCTATGAATATAATCATTTCTTTATTATTAAAATTATTTTATTTGCTAATGTATATATATAATAATTCAATTATATATATTTTTTAAATCCTTGATTTCTCGATCCATGAATATATTGTTTTAGAATTGCTTATTTTCACACGGATATAAATTTTTATAATAGTTTATAATTTCATAGGTGAGTATAGTCCTTTTTTGTACATATTATATTGTAACGAATCATTTCCTATAAATGAAGAAACTACAATCCAATATCAGGGAGCTCGTTTTTTTATTCGATTGTAGCTCGTCGAATGTCAGTGGCAACACTTTTAGTAAAATAATGGAAATATAGTTCATTATTGAGATATCGCCATATTTTGACTGCACTAGTTTGTTTTGATTTATTTTAAAATGTCTGAAAGTAAAGATGAAACAAAGACGCTTTCCGCCGGTGACAAGGAACTGGATGAACTACTTGACAGTATGTGTCATCGTCGGTTTGAATTTTTATAAAATGTTATGCAATATTCCGTGGATAACCTCAAAAGTTTAATAATTAATAACAGTTTTAATGACTTAGAAATCGATCGCAACAGCTTACATCAGCAGGCCCTTCTGGAGGCGCGGTGTCGTAGTTATACCAATATTGATCTAGTTATACCCTCGTATATAATAAGTAAAATTGAATTAAGCTATTAATCATAAAAAACATCGCTGTCAATAATGACCATAATTTTTTAACAAATGTTATTCGATGTGAATTAATAAAGTCCATAAAGATGCTCTACATTCTAATTTATTCCGACTCAGTCCTCAATTGCCAATTTTTAAATATGCCGAAACACTGGTACCAGTTTGACACCTTTTTTCATATTGCAGTGATTCGGCACTGTTGTCATATATTTTCGTGAACTTTGCACCTTTTAAGATGATCGTGTACACAGCCTTTGGCAATGTTAGTATACCCAGCTATAATATTTCAAATATTACTTACGTTTGTAAACAACCTTTGTCTCTGACGTTTAAACGAGTATCACTCAAACGGCAACAAAAATGTACAAGCATTTACCAAATAAATACCACAAAACTTTTATTAATTGTGGAAACCGCTCCAATACCTATTAAACACTTTTTATAATAGAATCTTGAGGAAACAAATCTAGCTACTTTTTAAATTCAATAGTATAAGCATTTATCATTTTGATTATTTTAAAGGCAATTTTATTTGTATTAATCGTGTCAAGTCACAGAATTCAAAATTCGGAAAACAAATTTTGCAGAAGAGATGAAAATGTATGATTTTGTGACATATTGCGAAATATGTTCCATTTTAGGTTTAAATAATGTGATTTAGACAGTAAATCTACCCACGAAATAGAACTACTACAAAAATTTATTTTGGTAGCTTTAAACGTTTATTAAAGATTGCATAATATAATTGCAGGTGCCCTCCAAGATATGGTGCCTCCGCAACCTAGAAAAGATAGCATCGGCGGAAGCAGCATTAAAGATGGTGCCATAGATGGAGTGGAATGGAATCCCTCTGAAAACGTTTGGAGTGAAGAATTTCTACAAAACGCAGCAGCAACATTCCAAAGTAATATGGCAGCTTTAATCACATCGATGAAAGGAACATCAGGTAATATTATAAAAGTTAACTTCAGTACTTAAAATTAAGGCTTGAACTTGACTGAGAACAGAGAAGATTTTCGATGTGTCCGTATTAACCATTGTCTCTTTTGTTCTCATTGCAGCAATAATACAAATTTTCAAATATATTTGTGGAAATTAATATAAAAATTCGATTTAATGAGTCTCCACCGATGATTGACATTAGAGAAACTTTAACTATATTTTTTTCCTTTTAGCAACATGCATAATTAAAATGTATTTCTTTAAATGATCTGACACTCCCGAGGGATATATTAATCAAATATCCCAGATGAATTTCATTACTACTCTAATATAACAATTGTTTTACATGTCAAATAAACAATATCATTTGTCATTCCTTATAATCGTTCAAACCTTAACCTGTCCAGGAGTATTTCGCTCAAATTTGCTTTGAAGAAATATAGACATATATGTACATCAAGCGCCAAACAATAAAATACTTGTTTATTCTATTTATGCATCAAATAAACATTATACAACAATAGTATTGCATACATTTAATAAA
>JAPMAE010001438.1:5704-17794 GCA_036584705.1 Rhyacophila sp. 25_7 | reverse complement strand
AAGCGCGATCTAAACAACCGACGCTTTCGTTGTAATGGGACCGTTGCGAAACAGTGCAGTACACACCGCAAAACATTACATGGTTACTTGTGTTAATACTCAAAATTGTCACTGTTCGATAAATTCTGTAATATATTTGAAAGAAAGAATAGTGTTAATAATAAACATTTATTTGCGCTGGATTGCAAACATGACTATATTGCAAAAACACCTTTTAATTTTATTTTCTAAACTTCTGCTAAGTGAGATACATTTTCCCATAAATTAAAGCCTCTAATTTTTAGTTAGCTTTTTCTTTTTTGTAAATTTTATGTAAACTCTATATGGAGCATATGTAACCATCACAGTGTTATCATTTTATTAAGAGTTACAAATATCCGTGGAATTTGTGCCAGTGACCTTTGGATTTCTAGTTGAATGCGCTGTGCACTGACCTAGCAAAGTCGATATATATATATAAGATTAAAAATTTGTTTTAATTATTGTTTAAAATAATACTATTGTATAAAATCGTTTTGTGTTTTAATTTATAGTTTTGATGGACCAGAGAGAGTTTTTTTTCGTTAATCAAAATTATTCAAAAGCAAAATTAATCTAACTTACACACTGTTTTATATATGTATATGCAAGGAAATATATTTCGATCAAATAAATTATACTATATTTTGAAACTATAGCTTTGAAATCTGACAAAAAACCTATAAAAGTTTTTTTATTTTTTTTACATAAATGTATATTAAAAAAAAATTGTTATAATTTTGATGTTCATTTTTTTAAGACTCGAAAAAAACTTTTTAAAATTAAAGTAAATCATAAAAATATAACGTTTACTTGTATAAACTTAAGTTTACCATTTTCAATATTATACTCAAATGCTATCACGTTTCAATAATTGAAAAAATATCGGGTGTTGTATCGAATACGTGTTAAATAAAAAGCATAATTGATGCATCTATAAAAAGAGCAGGACGCCTTTGTAGCGACCAGACGTCAGTCGTGAGTCGTCAGGCGGCAGGTGGGCTGTCACGTAAATTAAGCGAAAAAAAGATCAGGCAGTGATTTCATTTCAACTTTTACGGTACGCAAACTTTACTGCTAGCAAATTTATTACCCTACGTGTAACGTTTTGGAGTTTTTACTCTCTATCAAGAATGAGTGAACATAGTGGATGTACATTTATTTTATTAATAGATATTTCGTATAGAAAATTGAGCTTTTCAATTTTGATTAAAAAAAAATCTATATTAGTTTATTATATGTATTAAGAAGTTGTAAAAAACGCCCTTATCTGTGCATTGGCATCTTTAGTAAGGACGTAACATTGAAATGTTGTTTAGGATATATTCTTTGTTCTGAAGGAGGTGCATATAAACCTTTCCGAGATTGACAAGACAGTGGACAGCTCTTTTGCTCTCTAACGGTGGAATTACTGCTGACCAGAATAGATGATTGATTAACGCTCTATTTCTCCTAGCACACTTTGCTTAGTCCTAGTATATCTACTTTGTAGATATTCGTGATATGAGTGACATGAATGCCTTTTTCGAAAGTACGCAAGGTACGGACGGATATTGTATGTTCCTATGCACATGTAGAAATTATTAGAGAGGATTATTATTTTGTCCTTTGTCATGCTTCGTTGTCAGTGTACAGACCCAGTTGTCCAAGGCTTCTGTATTAGTAAATTAATCATATTTGATTTAAAAAGATAAGGAGATTAACTATGTGAAAGGTCCTAACAGTTGGCTTAACCAGGTTTAACTGGTGGAGATAGATTAGACAAATGAAAATTTAAAAAAAAAGGATGAAAGTAATAAGAAAAAACACTCATGATTGAAAATCTCTAGAGAACATTTCTATTTTTCATTTATAATAATATATTTAAAAGAAAAAAAATAGTGACTTAGCATCAAAAATAAATATATAAAAGTGCCAAAAGCAATAAATTAAACACAAATATTTTATAGCATCATTTTAATAATCTATAGTAATATATGAAATTCTATTTATAGTCAACTGTCAGTAGAAATCTATTATATCTGTATATTAACCATTTCTGTGTCAGACATAATATCACAATCTGACAACTATGAAATTTTAACCAAAAATAGAATCTTATAATATTTCCATAAAAACATATTGAATATTTCTTTATCACGACTTTTAATGATCATATTATAGTCACATAGTTTGTGTTTACATATTTAAAATCATACAAAATATTCAAATTTATCTAAAAAACTACATTTTGTGAGTTAACTCGCTTCTAGCATTTAATAGGTTAACATAGTTTTTTATACTTGTTTCCATAAAATATATTATTAAAATCGAAAAATGGTTTGTTTGCTTTTAATCGACAAAAAAATTTAAAAAATCTGAATTAATTTTTTTGATTTTCTTAATGCAATCGCTTTAAAAAGAAACACTTTACACCAGAAGTTCTCAAAATTCCCACCCCTATAGACCCCCTGCCTTCTGAATATTTAATTTTATTAATTGGTAATAAATTGTTTTTATTAATAGTACACGTAAGTGAACCCCAAGTTTTTTTGCTGATATTGACCACTTTAAGAATCTGTGCTTAAGACGGTCTTGGTTTTTTAAATGAATTAAAATACAAAATGAATACTACAATAAATACTTTGGTATTATTTTAATTTAACTCGGCATGACTTCAAACACTTATAGAAATATAAAAAAATATCGTTACATTCGGTAATGCGCAAGTTGGGTAAGATTAGTATTAATATAAGGTTATTCAAGCTATATAAGTAAAAAATTAATAACCATGGTTATATATTTAAAAGCAAAAAAAATATATTAATAAAACTCAAATGTTTTACTTAAAAAATTGCAAGCCTTAGAATATATACTAAAGTACATAAAGCTTTTTGTATGGAATGAGTCAATGGGATAGTATAATTTGCATATATTTTGAATGTTGAACAAATTATTTTGTTTGAGACGTCAATAAAGCTTTTGATATTCAAAGCTTACAATAATGAGACAGACAGCCTTGAAAACAAAATCTTTTGCAATAATTCAAGGAGACAGAGAATTGAAAAAAATAAATGATTTTGATTTTAGAAATCGTCAAAAATTCTACAGAAAAATTAAATGAAGAATTAAGAAAAAAGTAAATACGATATATTTACTTACATAAAAAATATTGATTGCAATCATTGATATTCAATACTTGAACAGTCAAAATAACTATGCATCTTACTTATATATTGCAAAAATATATAAGTAATATGATTAATTTTCTTGTGTTGAATATTGATTTTTTTATAAAAAGAAACCATTGAAAAGTTGTAGTGTATAAAACTTTAAAATTAAAATATCTAAATATAAATAGGACACTTTTCAGAATAAAAATATTCTTAAAAAAATGTTTTCCTTACAAGTAATAGCTACTTATAATTATTGTGACTCAGAAATTTGTTCATGTCCAGATACAGATATACGAGTAAATAATTAAACTTAAAAATAAATCTGATGACCAGCTATGGAATTTGCATCCGCAAACCTTGGATTGCGCTGATTCAATGCCATATCCATTTACCTATTGATGGCTATAAGAACGCATCACAAAAAGTATCATGATTGAGTGTTTGCTATTTCAAATTCAGCCAATTATAATAATATATATAGCGGAAAACTAAAACCATACATATTTCAACAAGTGACTGAATAAAACAAAACCTTTACTCAAGCATCTATCTGTATGCCACAGGCAGTTCAAGATTGTATTTACTGTTTTTGCACGATTACTTTTTGGAAAATATGTTTTCTGAAAGCTGGCACGCGTGGAAGTTACTTCTATCGTAACTTAAACTTTCGAACTTCAAACCAATATAAGCGTTTAATACGGATGCATTTTATCAATTCCGTATTAGTATTCCGCAGTAAATTAAAATAATATCTTTCTATAATATTTTACCTTCACTGTGAAACCGAAGAAAATTGATTTTTCAAAGTTCGTTTGTACTATATTTTATACTGAAAAAACTCGTGCTGAAAACTATTGATCGACTTTTAAATTAAAGATAAGCATCGATCATTACTGCGACAAAACTTTTTTATGCTTTCACTATTTTTTGAAGTGTAAATAATGTTGAAAAAACATTTTAGAATTTTTTATCAAATAATCGAATAATCGTTACTTGTATGCCCTGCTTTCATATTATTGTCATTTTTAAATTAACCTACATTTTAAAATGTAATATATTACAATTTTAAAGTGCTTTTTCTATATTTGCGACATTACGTTTTCATATAAGCATATAATTATGGTGGAATCACGTTTATTTGATTGCTCTCTCAGTAAAACATACAATGTTTTGGTATACATTCAATTAAGTTTAAGTATGAAGATTATTAAATAATAGTTTTTCTCAACTGTCAAATCAGTCTCAACAGTCTCAGTGTCTTTGTATTAAAATAGTAACACAGTTTTTATATATGAAGCATCTAGTTACAAAAAGCGATACATCAACATTTCAATATATTCGGCAAACAATATATGTATTTTTATGTTTCAAGGTCAAATTTTGTTTTTGTAATGTTAAGATTCTTTATTTTTATCATATTCTATTTTTCAATTAGAACAAAATGAAGGTTTATTAGCTTATAAATTTTAAAATTAAATACATACTTAGATGAGCGTGGAATTAACCAGATTTAAATTTTGAGGTGTGTGGTGTAAAACGTTGGTAACCCACAATAATACAGTTCTGTAATAATCGCAGTCAAACGTTTCTTACCAATTAAAAAATATGCTTAAAATGTAAGTAACCAAGATTATTTTTTAGATACCAGGCAAAGTTTTAATGAGGAAATGTAAAATGTTTAATAAATAGGCTGAACATCGAATAAAATGTAATTCTACCAAAGTGTGGGTTACCGATTTTATACGCCACATCCCTCATATAGTAATATTATAAATCTAAAAAGTTTAAAATCAATTTCGTGTACTGAATCATAAAGTTGTATTTTTATTTATTTTAAACATTTAAATAATATATTTGTAAAACCTAGTTAGATTGACACTTTCATTCATTTTGTGACTGTTTTTATTTGATTAATACTAAACTCGTATGCTTCTTTTCTATTGTATATTTAGTAATAATTTGAACCATAATTTCAATTTTTTGTTACCTTAATTTGCAGCAGTTACACAATACTGTGAAAATAATTATATTAAGTTAAAAAAAACAGTTTAAAATACATTTCAAAAAGTAGTTTTGCTTTTAAACATTTCATATCATAACCGTTGGTAGTTAATTTCAATTGCTATTTAAAAACCTACAAAAAACATTATGTTCATATTATTAATAACGCTGTTTTTTGTTGTGGAATATTTTCGCAGTAGTATTTTCATAATTTTCATGTTTATAATATATCGCTCAAGCGACCGTCTGACAAGCGACCATTTGTTGGGCAGAGGCATGCAAAATGTTTTTGTATTATTCCAGAATACTTAGTAGTTTTCTGTAGTAAACAAAATTTTAATATAATGTAAGAAATAGGAATAGAATTTTTCTTTCAATGTTATAAATATTTTTATATGGAGTTATATAATTTTTAAATAGAGTTAAATATAGCGTTTCGATTTTACCAGCAAGACATTAGTATTTTGTATTTAAAAAATAAAAATACCTACAAACATTGAATATCAAAAAACGGTTTTACCATAAGTATTATTTATCATTGCAAAATTATAGTAATATTATCTATTAATTACTTATACTCCAAATTATAATAAAAATATGATATTGCACGTGGTCGATGATAATGCGTTACCATTTTTGGTTGTTTTGTTTCAACGTAACAGAGAAATCAAGTCAAAGGAGTAGATTCTACGTGTATTGGCCCGCTCACTGTGTCCATATGATAGAGAATGAGAGTCTTCTTTCTTCTCGTCCTGATAAACAACAGCATTTTTATTCATAAAAATATGGTTAATCTAGTCAAACTGTTGGATTTGTTCTCAAACAAAAACTGCAAGCTCTCTGCAGCTTCAGTAAATTAATGACTTTGATAGGTCCTGGTGATAGTTATGCTCGATAGAGATGCAAAATTCTCGCAAAGTTTATAGCGCGCGTGATATCGTTTCAGATGATTTAAAACTCGTTGATTATTCCTCTTGATTCAGAATGTAGGAAAGATTATTATCTAATACAGAGCGGTACCCTTTTAAAAATTAAGTTTTTCCTTTTGAAAAATGCGTGTGTATGAAAGATTATACATTTTTTTGTAATGGATTTTGACAATTATTTTAGTGTTGTTTGGTTTCCCATCGTAGATTAAAGTTTTCGGCACACAAATATATATTGCGGGAGATAAAATAATAATATTAACATTTTTAATGCTGATTTTGATATCCGATAATTCGTATTACCAAGGGACCTCGGGTTAATTACGAATTGTACGTATTTTCAAATAGGCAGGCTTTTGAGTAATTAAGGACAAAAAACATAAAATTTAAGCTTATGAAGTTTATTAAAAAACATGAAATACATCAATATAAGTAAAATTTTATTTTAAAACGATCTAAGAAAAAACTAAAACTGAAAAAAATTGGTATTTTTTAAAATAAAATTTTGATTACCGCAGCAGTTTATAGCATTGTGAAAGGTCACAATCTTAGAAGCAATAAAAATTAAAAATATAAAAAAACCAAATTCACAGAAGCTATTGTGTTGAAAAAGAAAGAAGTGCGTCATTCTATACGAATAATTGGAATTCTTTATCTTAAAAATTACGAATTATAAGACGTTTAGTTAGCTTTGAAAAGAAAAATCATTATGAATAAACGAATGTATTAAAATGAACTATTTTTACGAATTTTTGCAGTATTCTCAAGGGTCCGGCAGTTTGTTACGAATATATGGGATTAACGAATTAATAAGATGCAAATTATCAAAATTGTACTGTATGTCCTTTTTGCTTTAACTGAGCGGCATAATATTTTTAATTAACTTTTCTTTTTGAAGAAAACTACGTACAAATATTTGAATAAGCGTAAATATTGCTCAATAAAAAAGGCAGTTAGGTTAGGTTAGCTTAGGTTAAGTTAGGTTATTATGTATTATATAGAATATTTTTTAAAGTTACTTGTATAATAAGTATACTTAGATTTCACCACCTCTGGTTTAATTATAATAGTCAACTCACGCTGCAAAAATCTAAAGCGACATATCTAACTGTCCTGAATTGTAATATAACGAGAGATTACATTTGAAACTTTTGCAAATAGAGGTAACTTTTATGCGGGCAAGGTAATATAGGGATTAAAAACAGATTCATTTATAAATGCTCAGATACATATTTCAAGTATAACCTATATAATCTCACTTTATGATGATTATTAAATTATACCAATTACAATTAACTACATTATAATTTACAAATAAATAAATCATTGCAAACTTATATACAATAAATGTTTGTTTGTGTGTTTGTATTTCCATGTGAGGGGTATACTTCCAAAATGAACTTATTTACCTAAATTAAATTTATGGCAAATATCAAAAAACTATTAACGATGTCGATATTACATATTGTTTGTTATTACAATATCAAATTGTATTTTATACAAAAAAATATGTAATATCGACACCATAAACAGTTGTTTGACATTTACTACATATTTGTTGAAATGGAATAAGTTCACTTTGGAAATACACGCCTCATATATAATTAAGATTTTTTATACCAGTATTTGCAGCCGCAATTGTGTACGACCATTTTTCTCATACCGCACAAAAGAATCTTGATTTTATTTTAACCGCACCTATAGCAAAACTGGATGGGAAGGTAACACCATGTATCAAACTGCGAAAGAAATTTATATAAGCTGTAGACTATCTAATTGTTTCATATCTACTTCTTCTAGCATGAAGTGCCCTGTACACCCGGTATGCTGAACACTCAATCAATTTGGCGGTCCAAGCCTAAATTCGATGAGTTTACTTGGGAATCCGTGTGAAATTTCTCCCCAAAAATGGCGCAAATTTGGAAAAGGCTTAAAAGTTAGTATTGGTAGATATCAAGTACGAATGCCCGATAGAACTCGTATGAGGACGGATCCTGGTAAATAGCTTTGTACGAGATAAAATTATATTTCATCAAAATCATGTAAATTATTTTGATTGAATTTTATAGTTGTTCTGCCACATACATAATAAAAGTAAAAAATGCAGAGTGTTCTATGTTCTTAACCAATTTTGCTTGGCCACCATTTAATTTGTATGTTATTTTTCAGTTCATATTTAAAGTCGTTGAGAGTGGCCGATTAAAATTAATTTTAGAGCAACTAACGCTGCAAGAACGTGTTGAAAATATTAAAATATGTTATTAAAATAATTGTTCATTTGTGTTATTTTATGGTGTCAGTCAGTCATGTACTCAGTAAGTCAACCATTCAATGTTTAATAAAATAAAGCAAAGTTTAGGCAAAAATTTAGCCAATGCACTGAAAAACAGATTGATTAGTGAGGCAGAGTGTTGTTGAACGCCTGTGCACCTCTCATGGACACTATGTACAAGAATTGGGAACGCCTCCATCTTGTTTGTTAAAAACTATCACAAAATATTTTAATTTTTCTTGTTCTTCTTAAGCCATGTCACGCCTCTTAGCCGTATGAACATATGAACACTACATACTGCCTCTATGAATTACTGTCATTAGTTAGTTTTTTGCATCTTCTCATATCATGCCAGCATCCCACAACTCTGCCAAATGCATCCAGTGTATGGTGTTTAGTGGTCTCCCGGAATGACAGAATCAGGTTGGCTTAAAGAAAAGGTATGCCCAATTGATATGAAATTCAGACATTCTCAACACATGACTAAGCTAAATCCAATGCTTTATCTTTACTTTGGATGTAATGAAAGGCTGCATGGTCCGTTCTCTTATAACATCATTTTGCGTCCAGTCATTTAGACTACATAAAAATTACCATAAACAGCGGAGAGATTGGAGTACTGGGGTTTTATAGGCTGGTATAAAAGATCACCAATTCTGTATGTATGATCAGCGGCTAAACAAAATCAGCCTAGAATACATCATGTATTATATATAGCTTTCTATTGCTTTGTTTACGTGGTAACTATGTACGCACTAATTTGGTGGAACTTATTGATCGTATAAGTAAAATGATTTCCGTAGCTAATTTAATGATACAACATGATCACTGAATGCAATTAATGCACTTTATTTGAATAAAAAATACACTATCAAAAGAAATATATTTATTCTATTATATAACATATATATTATAATAATAAAAAATGTGTTGATTGTTAGCCATTCTTAAAATATAGCATGTTTAATATTTGTTTAAATACAAGTTAATTAAAATATTTAATTTAATTAAAAAACGCCAAACAAACATCAGCTGAATGGCACTGTATATTTATTTAATAACCTATTGGTTATATCAAAACTTTGCAGAAATTTACTGAACAAAAGGTGAACGCGCAGTGGTGGGGGGATAATTTTTCCACGGCAGACGCGTGACGTACGAGTTTCGTTTGACCCCCGCAGTTTAAAATATTTGAGTTGGCCCCCAACGGACACCTTCGCATCGCTCACCCCCGCCCAGGATTAACTAAAGATTTCACATGAAATTTATTTGAAAAAGCTTTTTATGACTGATTTTTTGTTTGTTCGTACCGCTTTGGAGCGTGGCGAGAATATTATATTTGTACTTTTTTTTATTACACTTTCTCAAAAATACTGCCATAAAAAATACATAAAAAAAACTTGTGTGTTTCAATTAATAATTGATCTACTTGAAATCTATAGATTTAAAAGCTTTCTTTAACGTAAAAAATAACATGCGTAATAAAATAAAATATGTTTGCTTTGTGTATCTTTTTTATTTTAACTATACCCACTCTAAACGAGGCATATGCATCTCACAATGTGAAGATTGTTTTGATAGTTTTTTTACAAGTAATAATCGTCAAGTATTATCTCACCCGTTTCGGGTTCATGTCCTGGATACAATACAAATGAATAAACATTTGTAAAATTTGCGACAACCGCGGGGCTCAAACCTGTGACCCTCGGCTCATAAGTTGGGTGACACTATCCACTCACCTACGAGGGTGACTAATTGTATTTATACTAACAATCAAATTAAAATATGTTTTCAAAATTGTAGTTCTAAAAGAATATAGTTAGATTTGTAATGAATTGTATAAAAAAATACATATTTTAATTTAAATGTTTTTAAGAAATTTTAGGATTCATAAGAATGCCTTGTTTTAAAACCGTCCATCTCAAATAATACAATTCGTAATAAGAAGTGCAAGTTATGAATAAAAAAGTTAAAATATTAATAGTTTGTACAGTATAGTTTCATGAAATATCACAAAAAAGTATTAGATTTATAATTTTAAATGTTTTATTCGCTACATAAACTAGTTTAAATTATTACCAAATCAAAAAACAAATAAAGTTAAATAAAAATATAGATTTAAAATGAAAATTTGATATAATTATGGTATTCAATCTGCCTGTTTTAAAACCTTATAACTATCGTATTTGTATAAAAACTGTTCAGAGTGAAAGCTTGAAGCCTCAGTAAACTGAAATGCGGGTACGTACATACTTATTTTTGGTTTGTAGTAGAGTACGCGCACCAGCCTCAAAGAAAATACTTTCGGATGTCCAAATTAACGATTGCCTTTATGTGCTGTTCGCTGAGGGTCCTGCTCTTCTTGTCACATTACTTTGATGTTGGTCGTCAAATTTTAAAACACTTTTGAAAAGAAAAGAATAACATATGGCTCGCGTATTATATTTATGATAATTTAAAAAATATATATTAAAAAAAAAAATGTATCTTGTTGGGTGGCAGAAAGTTTGATACCCATTTATCTAAACATTCAGCTTATCTTATTACCAACTAGACTCGTTTATACCCGGTACAGCTACATATATAGTCTTTTGTCACTAGACTAATATGTAAAACAATACGGTATTTTAGATTCATGTAGTTCATTTAATCTGCAAATAAAACTGGAAATGCTAATAATTGATACTTCTCTAGTAAATAATAGATTAATTTAAAATATTTTAGTGAAAATAAGTAATAATGTTTGATACAAATTGATCTTTTTGTATATAATAATAATATAACCGTATTAACTGCATTATTTAAATTGTTTTTTTTCTCTGATTTATTTTTCATGGAGAGTTATTATAATGAAATAATAACTCAGTTCTTATAGATATTTCCACAAATTTATATTTTAAAAATATCATGACTGAGTTCAGTTATTGTATCATTCACAACTGATTGTTCATTTTATGAGTTAAAACATGTTTTTACATACAAAAATGGTCTTCACTTTGATAAAAACTAAATAAATTGGGTTGCTTATCAATTTTTTGTACATAAAAAACACTATGAAAAATTAAAGGTAAACCTAAAACCAGAAAAAAACTTAATTTAATGTAATACATGAAACATTAAAATTAATCAACTGATAAAGCAACATGCCAACGGTTCGAATTAGTATTAAAAATTTATTTGTAGATATGAAGTGTCTAGTTACAAAAAGCAATATAAGCACATCTAATTGAAATTGAAAAAAAAATTAAACTATGTGTGAAAATTTTATATTCCAAAACCTAATATAAACTAAAAAAAAATAAAAAGTGAAATTTTCACGCATTGGAATATTTCAATATTCGATTCATCTCGTCGATTCCACGCGTATTTAAATATTTATTTAATTTTATAAGTTATCAACTAATAGATGCTGTTAGTCTGTTCTAATTAAAATAAACATAGAATTCGATGAAATAAAGAGTCTTAGCATAAAATAAATTTTGACCTTGAAACATAGACATTGTTTGACGAAAATGTTGAAATGTGTATATATTGCTTTTTTAAACTAGATATACTTCATATGCAAGTGTCCTTTGTGAAAAATAAAAAAAATATCGAATACTACATATATATTTCAGATAATCCATATATAAGATGACTGAAAAATATTTAAATAATAGAAATATATTTATTAAATTTAAAAAATGTTTTAAATGAGCATTATTTTACGTAAACCTAG
>JAPMAE010001437.1:434-13143 GCA_036584705.1 Rhyacophila sp. 25_7 | reverse complement strand
TTGTATACAATACATATAAATAAATTAGAGGCTGAATATGTATTTTAATTAAAAATAACGTAAACCATTTTTTTTTAAATTGGAACTTATATATGCATTAAAGCGAAATATATCACACAATAATTATTTGCAAGAGTATTTCCGTTACTTAAAACTGTAGATTTTTTATGATGTTAAAGGTGTTAAAATTGCTAAGTAAGGTAAACTTTATTTCCACAGATACAATATGCATTTGGTGATAACATAATAAAAATGAAATGTGGTGCACAATACTGCATCTGATCCATACTTAAAAAAAGTTGTAACATTTTTTATAAGTAAGCAATTCTGAAATTGTGTTTATCACATGATATTTGATAAACAAGTAAAATAATTACTTTATGTTTTTAATAGGCTTTTATTTCACGTTAGTACAACAGTCACTTTCAAAAAGTAAAACTTTATATAGATATTGTGAATATATAAATTTGTGACCATATACTGTTCTTTTGTATTTCTAAGTATTTCTAAATGACAAATACAGTCTTGAACTCTTTTATCTAATTCAAAATAAATTACACGACAAGGAGAGATTATTAATCCAACTAAAATGGTCTATTTGGCATGATACAATGCGTGCGATAATACATTTGGCGTGAGATCATGTACATCCATCCTGGGAAAGGATTACAACAATGGGAGGGACGTACGGACAGGCGGCGGGGAGTAAGCGGCTCGGGGTAAATTGCTCGCAAAGAAGCGATCCGGTACGCATTGTGCATCGACGGCCGAAGATTAATGGCCCCGCGGGTCGTCATCGCGATCAGGCGCGCGGCGGAGGGCTAACACGCCGATGCTACACCAGTTAAAGCTCACCTCGCCATATTCACTACAAGCGTGGGGCGTGGAATCGTGAAGATTTCACGTAGCCTATTTTGTGAATAAATTTATCAATGCGTGGATTAAGTCGTGTGGTGAATAAAAATCAAGCACACTCTGTAACGCATAATAAATATAAACTATTTTCACTCGTATTATCTAGTTAGCAATCACTATTTGTGAAATTAAATCCGCTGGACCAGAACAAAAGTTTCATTGACTACGTGAAATATAATTATTATGGTTTCAAAAAGCGAAAAATGACTCTATTTTAAATAATGTGGTAGAAAAATCACAAGCACTTTCTATCCAGTAATATAGTATAAAAATATTATCCGAATTGATCATGCTAATAGTTGTCAATTATTGCTTGTAGATTGTCTTTAAAAACAATGACATGTAAAGTTTTAAGACGTATATGATAATAAAAATATATTCACGATTTATGTTACCTTTGTATGTGAGTGGATATTGTATCCATTATGAGCCAATGATCACGGAAATCCAGTACTTCGCAAATATTGTACAAGTTTTTTTGCTTGCATTTGGAATGAAACCATGTACCAGATTGTTGAGTTAATAGTTGACAATTATTACTTGTATTAACAAAATCTGTCAAAAGAATCTTCACATTGTAGAAATTTTATGGTCCATTTTACAATGATTTTATTAAATACGGAATAACATATTTTGAGAGAAAAAAGTTTTTAAAATGTATTTCGAGAACTAAATAACAAGGTAATTTTCCAAAAATATCAAATAATTATCAATTTATTTTCCGGCCGTTAATGAGGTAATGTAAATTTATACAAGTAAAAAATGAATTTTTCTTTGTTCTTTAAAATAATAATCTATGCTGAAACCTTATTTATCTGTTTTTAAAAAATACGTACATACTAGTCATTCAATCAAACGAACAAGAGAGAAATTTCAATTACCTCGACTATTTCACTAAATTCATTAAAAGCTCTCGTTGCAAAGCTCGCCCATCGGATTCATATGAAATTGGACAGGTGCCAACTCGAATCGCTGCGATGAGTCTATATTCTGTAGGCGGATGCCAATGGGATTGCACATACATATCGAAACTAGACGAATCTGTATTCACGCTAAAGTCGGCAGACACTCAGCCACGAAGGTGCGTGATAAGACGAAACCTTACTATTCGTGGCCAAAAGATTCCTATCTTAACGTTGAGATGCAAGCACTTCCGCTGAAAACATTTGCCAAAAGCACAGAGGCACCTAAGTAGTATTCTACCAATGTGACAAAAGAAGTAGGTCGCCATTTTCTCATTCATCGTCAATGAACTGATATCGACGATGAAAAACAAATAAAAACCCCTTTTTCTCAATAATAGTAATACACGAGTACACGCCGATTAACAACGAAATTGTCTCCAATTAAACGTTTCTAGTATTTAGCATTACTTCACGCAATTTAACTAAGCATATCCGAATGATGAATCACTGATCTTCAACCCAGGATTAATTAAATGGGCATACGACTTATTTTAATTTTCAAATAAATTATTTATTTAAATAGTTTATAAATAAAAACACAGTTTTAATAATCATTATAATAGTATAATCGATTCTTGTGTGGTTCGTAAATATTTAAACAGTAAGAGACGAGATAATTATAAGAATATTGAAAACCACTATGAAAACAAATCATTTGATGAATTTTGAGTCTGAAACAAAACGCTTAATGAAAATATTGATATTTCAGAATACTAACTACTTCCAAATGTTTTAACACAAGGTTGGTTTAAAATAGTAAAATAATGGATGAAATAAATGAGCTATTTAAGAATATATAAGTATACTTGAATTTCAACAACGCTTGTTTTGAAAAAATAAAGCATCTAATTTATAATAATAATGAAGTGTAAAATGGTGACTCAGATTTAAGTATTAAGGAAGAATGCGCCACTGACCTAACAGATGTAAGACGTTTGTTCATACATGAAAGTCTTGTGTTCGTATGAACAGGCGGTGGAGAGACAGAAGTGTCATAGGGAAGTTTTTTTTCTACATCATTCACGAACACGCGTTCGAATCTGAACCACAGACACAGAAACTTACATGTGACGCCCCATCAAAAATGTGTCATGTGAGACTAACTTTTTCGTGTATTTAAAATATTTATTTTAAAACAGAAATTTCTTCATTCCTCATATTATACACATTAAAACAAATTGACTTTTTTTAAATAGTTAAATAAGATTAATGAGCCAGCTGAAATTATTTACGGGAAACTAAAATAGACGTTGTAAAAATATTTTCACAGTTTTGATATAATAATCTGCCCACTCCGCAAGCCAGAATGTAAATATTTTTTTTTCAAATTTCCTTTCATCAACTTATTAAAAATGAAACTTTACGTGAAATTTATGACGTGAAAACATTTTTCAAAATGTTTCATGCCTAGTGTGATAATATATTATGAAATAATAACCTATTTTACAATAGAATAAATAGGAATTTTGTCTATTATGCAAAAACAGATATTCCAGAGTCGTAGCCATTTTATTATATATCGTCGATATACTGGCAGAAGGCATTAATTCAAAAAAGTCTGATTTGAGAAAATTGTTATTTAATGTTTGAGTCTCTAATATACTCGTACATTGAACGGTAATATTAACTAGGGCAACTGGGACTATAAGTCTTGTTGACTTTCTTCAGAATTAGAATATTCCAAAAGCACTTAATCTGATAAGCCAAATATTCTATAGTCGGTTTAATGTGTTTTGGAAGTAATAACATATTTAATATTCACTTAATATGTGGTGAAATTTTAATATTAAAGAAAAAGTACAAGGAATATAGATAAACTTTTTTTACCAGATGATAAAGCTTGCGAAAATCTACCATAATGCATTATTATGTCAAAACCGTCACTTTTCCTCTTAACGCCCTTTGTCATTGTAACGACGAATATAGTAGTAATAATAAATAAAATCATACTGAGCAAAATATAACTGTAAAAGCTTTCATATTTGGATTAAAAAATATAAAAGCTGTTAAAAACTAGTATATAATTAAAAAAATAAGTGTGTTCTGTATAGTGTAAGATTATAATTCAGATGGTACTCGTAATTGGATGTCTTGTTATATAATACATATTCATTATATTCTTTTGATGTATATTTGTTTGACCTTGTGTAAGAAATAAATTTTTATGAAATAATTCTTTTTTAAGGGAAGTTTATATTTAATACTGAATAATTAAAAGCTATCACAGAAATAAAAAACATAAAGTGATATTTATTTTAATTATAATGACTGTAGGTAAAATATTACTAAAAAGTAAACATGAAAGCCGGAGGACATCGAACAAAAGTTGTACGTTCTTTTCATCGGCGGTCTATAACATTTTACGATTAATGACAAAGAAAAATACTTTTAAATATATAATTCACTTTCAAATTAACATTAAAGGTATTAAAAAAAACACTATTCTACCTACATATATAATATTAGTTAAAAGATTATAATATAATATTAAAAGTCTGACATGAAAACCTGTATCACAGATTGATTTATTATTTTTACTTTGATGAAAAATATAAAGCGTAGTTTTTGCCAACTTATTTATAAAAATACCTATATGAAAGCATTATGAACAATACAAAAAAAAAATATTTCTTATATAAGTCATTTACAAATGACACTAAACATTATCCTATAGTATATAAGAAATACAAAATAGTTTCCATAAAATAGTCGCCCTCGTTAGGCTAGTTAGTAGCGCGTACGCGTAGCATTCTGGAGTCACGGTTCCAGTTCCATAGCTGGTTGCCATTTTTACAAATGTTTATACATATGTTTTGTAGCCAGGACATGGATCCGAAAGGGTTGAGCTAATAAATAACAGCTATCAATCGTAAAAAAATAACTTTTAAGAAAATCTTCACACATTGAAGATCGCATATGCTCCAGATCAGAGCATATATGGAATTAAAAAAAAAAACAAAAACGATCTAATTAAAAAAAAACATAATGAAAAAATGTTATTAAAAAATAGTTGTCGTAGCTTTTTTTAAATAAAGTTCTGTTTCATTCAGAAGTAGTATATAAAACTGAAAGTTCTGATTTTTTAATTTTTTCATACATTTGTAATGCATGACTTTTAAGTGAACTTCAATAATGAAGTATATGAGTAATTTGTTTTTGGCTCTGGTTTTTCTAAACTGGATACGTACATCAATCTAAGGACGGTTATAATTGATGATTAAGTACTATTATAACTATGAATTTCGCACTATTAATTCAATAGAAATACACAAAATCGCAAGGCTTGGAGCGGTAAGACGAAAGAAATAACAAAAGTCCATTATTCGAGAGCCGTGATTTAGCAACACGATCGAACAGCATTCGGGCATCGGTATTCGACAGTGGGCTTCCGCATAAGCGAGTCGAGTCAGCCGCGTCGCCCGTCGCTCACGAGTCACGTATCGCAGCGTCCGTGATTACTTTTTACATGCGCCATTATTTGGCAGTCCAGGAGGCCAGCTCCCGTTTCGCTGTCAACGAACCTACAGCTGGCCATGTCAGTGGCTATTAAATCAGTACAGGACGTGCCGACGTCGGCGCGGGACAAAGGAAGGCGTCTAGGGCCTGCAAATTTTTGGCGAAAATTCCATAAACTTTTTCATTAGTAGAGAACATATGTATTTGGGATTAAGCAAATTATTATTAAACGAGTGATTCCGGTTTTAATATCAAATTAAATATGTCATTAATATAAAAAGGAGTACGACAATAATTTGGTTTTAATTAATGTTTACCAATAACTTTCAAAGCCATAGTTAAGTAAATAATCGGTCTGATAAAATATTTAAAAAGGGTAAAGTGCATAAACCTTCAGATTATAATTTTTTTTATAGATGATATTTTTCAATGTAAGGATGTATTTCAAATTTACCAGACAAATTTCTAATAGAAAGTTCCATACAAAAATCTGTGGAGTTTTTAATATCTGAAACGATTTTATACACTTTTGCAGAACGACATTTTGAAAAAAATTAAGACTTATTTTGTTTCTTACAACATTTGAACTCTTTGAAGTTGAAATGCTTGAATTTTTAAAAAAAAATGTTTTTGTAAGAATGTATAAAAAATATGTTGTTATTTAAATATAGTGGCTTACTACCAAGGATTGGTAGAAAAAAAAATATATCTGGAGAGAGATATTTGAAAAAAGAACCTCATTACAAATATATAATATAAAAATTACATTGTCGTAGACATAAAACGTGGTTTATATAATATTATCATTACTTTTCTACGAGCAAGCTTATTTACTCTAACCGACAATTACTTGTAATATTCATGTAGAATATATGATTTTTTACAGGTATTGTAAAATTCCACGTAACATAAATAAAGTGGAGACAAGGGGGGGGAATGAGTATAGCAAGTAAAGATAGAATTCTCTATTATTATATTAAACCATGTAAGTATTAGTTACGAGTATTTACTCAAATGAAAATCTGAGTATAAAAATAGTCCTATAATATTTAATTCAAATATATAACGGGAACGTGGGGCTCATGAGTCAAATGCTTAGTAAGTATTTACTATACATGATAGTTTATTGGTATTTAGGGATTCAAGTGATGGCTTATTCTACTATTGTTAAGTATAATAATATTTACTCTTTTTAAGCTGTCATTTTCATGCGTAATGTAAATTGGCCTTAATAAATCAATGCATTTGTAGACAGATGGCCAGTTAATCGTAAAGTCCTCGGTGGAAGAGAGGTAGGCAATAGGGAGGCTTTTACGTTGCGATGCTAGCGTTACGACAAGGCTAAACCGGAAACGCCGTTCACTTCCAACGGAGGCTTCGCTGGAGAAAAAGCGCGAATTTACTATGGAAATTTGCCATGCGGCAGACTGATTGATGGCTTGCGTTTTTTTTATTGAGGTTTTGTTTAAATGCCGAAGCAGAATGACAATGATGTATGCTATGCTAACTATATATTGTTATTGTCTATTTTTGATATCATCATTTTATGAATGTGGTCGTTTAAATACCACGGCAGTTTAAAGGTTAAGCATATTGTAGATAAACAGTAAAACTTTATTTTGTATTGTACAAAAAACAATGTTTTTTGTGGTTTTATTTTTGGATCGTGACTCATTAGCTGGTTAAGTGCTATAAACGTGTTAACGCCCTCAATAAAATCGTGTCCGGCAGGTCAGTTATACAGAAGGAGCGCGTTTATGCGTTCGACATTAAACGCAGTTCGGCACCCAAGGTTGAATACTTTAGATGATTTTAAATATAAAAAAAACAGTATAGATGTCATATGAAACAATTATGAAATATTTAACTATGGCAGATATAATTTGAATATATTACTAAAATAGGTAATAATATAAGGTTTTGTTTTTCTTTTGAAAATTTGGCACAATAAAACTTTATGACACATGAAAGGATATGCACCGTTTTGCATAAATTTATATAATCATGAGAAACTGCAATTAATTAATCTGTATTTTTATTAATATTCCTCTTAATGAATGTGTTTCAGAACATTAGCAAAGTAAAAAAACTATAACATCAAGTACCAATAAGCTTTTTCGTACGAGTATTTTAAATTAAATGTCTGATTTTATATGGAAAAAACATTCTATTGAATAAATAATTTCCAAATGATGACAAAAGCGGTCACGTATTTTCATTTCTCATCAATTGTTTTAGGGTTGCCACAAGGGCGCAAAAATACATATTGTACAAACAATCTAAACGTCAAAAATACAATAACTTATCAATAAGTAAAAAAATATATCTGTATCTGTGTTAATATTCCGTTAATTGGAAACAATTCGCCAACTGGGTCAACGTTGACATTCATGTCACATAATATAGTTTGAGTTGTAAAAGCACAGCGCTATACAATAAATTGCAATATGAAAATAGAAAATTAGATTTCTTAATTTAAACATGAGTATACTCATTAAAAATACAATCAAACATTCAGTTGAATCAATGATATTGTTGTTATTTTTACTACCAATTACACATTGTTTTATTATTTTTAGATATTCAAACACATTATGTATTTATTATGCACATATAACATTATGTGAGCTATATGTCACAATATTAAGTTTAAATGTGGCCAATAGAACTTTTAATTAACTCTAAATAGTAAGATAAAAAAATATTTAACTATTTTATACGATTAATGCATTACAACAATTGAGTTACTTAAGGAATCGGTAACGAAAGTCATACCAACATATTAATATGATTAAATATTATATGCGGCTAATGTCATATAAGAGATATTTTAACTTGATATTATTTAATAAAAGCCTAGCATCCAACATTTTTAGGACCACTTTATGCTTACGTTAACATTTTTCAGTGCGGAAACCGATAACGTTTATCCATATTAATTTAATATTTGTCGTTTCTGAATTTCATATGGTATATTAAAAGTAAAAGAATATATTTTAGCAAATTAGCCGAGACATATCCTCATATTGGTGAAAAGATCAGTTATTTTTAATTATTCTCAATCGTCGATATTATAATTTATTTTTAAATTGCGTTCATCTCTTGTGAGTAAAGAGAGCTATACGGACCGTGGTTTGCGTTAGGTCAGTATATCTCACATTGTATACCGTTCCAGACAAAGAACTAACGGGGTAGGGATAATGTGATGAACCATTTTATCACTTATATTAAGCGGCGTGGTTTCTAATACCCCTTAGATGGTGATAAACTGCGGAAAATTTATGGATAAAACTGGCGGTAACTCAAGCATAAGGGTGGTTACTTAGACTAATAATAATGTTTTTCAAGATTTATACTTCATTAATTTAATTAATGTTTTCTAACTATATTTGATCTTAGATAAACAAAATAAAAATGGATGAAATTTACACATTCACAAATAACAATTATAGTATCTTGATGTATACAACAATGATAATATTTTATAGCATTCAATCTGTCTTTAATTTTTAATTGTAAGTATTGTGGTCTTTTGATTTGACAAATTTGATACTCACAAAATATGTTCAAAAAACGTAAAAAAAATAAACTTATCATACGTTTGTCATATTGTAGGCCAATACTTTTTTGAAACGAATAACAAGATTCACGTTGTCTACCGGAAATATTAATCAGATTTACTCGCATATCAACCGTGTTTAGCTAAAAAGGATTAATTCTCATAGAACAAATTTTACAGAAGGCACAAAAAACTTTTTTGATTTTTAATCAAATTCACATTAACACAAACTTGATGTACGATATGATCAATAAATTGGTGCATTATTTTCCTGATCTAATACTTAAAAGGCATTAAAAGAAAATCATTAAAATTTGAGGGTTAATACTTTTTTAATTTACGCACAAACTTAGTAAGTCGTTGTTTTTTCAAAATCTAAAGGTAGATTTCGATTATAATTAGGTGTTTATGGCTTAACTCCCTTTGACAGAACGTGTATTTAGTTGTGTACATTTTGATTATCAAGTAAAAGCATTTTAAAAAAACTGAGGATTATGCCCTTTCGACTAAACAGGGCCGATATGAATTAGTGCACTGAAGTATATAGGACATTTTAAATACAAAAGGTATTAATAAAATATAAATCTTTTTAGATTATACGTAGTTTTAGTATTTCACAAACTAAAAATAACGTGAAAATCTTACTATAATTAAATATACATACAATTTCAAGTCACGTTAATTTAATAATTACTTAAATATGCAATTAGTATGGTGTGTTGTATTACAAAATGTAATCTGAAACAAATCCTGTAGACGTATAAATAATTGGAAAACAGAATAAAAAGATAACATTGCTTGCATAATATTGTAAGTTAAATAGCAAGCGAATTTCTACATCCCGATTCAGCATTTTTAGTTGAAGTACTTCATGTAAAATTTATTGAATCAGTCGGTGATGTGTCAGTGACGTGTGTAAGGTCGGCACGTATCCGGAATCCGGCAATGCATGACGTCAACCCATGTCCAAGGAAGTAACTAGCTCGACTGAAGAACCGACCGCGATACCATCGGCTTGTCCCCAAAATCGTGCACGTCAAATAACTTACATCATACAAACATAGATTTTTTACGAATAAAGATATCTCAATTCAAATGAATAAGTTTATAATAATAACATTCAGTTTATGTCATTAGAACGATATCGAAGAAAAGCTTTTTGGAACACTTTTTAATGAATGTGTGCTTTTAAATGCCTTTACATTTTAACAATTATTTTTTTATAAAAAAAATTAATAGTATCTTAAAATGAAGGCTACATTGCGTTTTAAATTATTTTTTTTTTAATAATAAGTTACAATTAATAATTGAGGAGTGTATTTCCAAAGTGAACTTATTCCACTTCAAAAAAATTGTGGCAAATGCCAAATAATTATTAACGGTGTCGATATTACATTATTTCACACTGCAAATAGATATAACAAAAAAGTTGTAGTATCAACACCGTAAACACGTTTTTGGCATTTGCCACAAATTTGTTGATTGGAATAAATTTACTTTGGAAATACACGCCTCAATTGTAAATGAATAAACTGACGAAACCATGGTTACATATTGATTTTTAAATTTTACAGTATTATATTTAGAAATCAATAATAAAAAACGTGTATATTATTTTGACGGTCTTCATTAAATTGGTATAGAAATATATACATAGTTGATTTTTTGAACCAACTGTGAAATTACGCCCACTACTCACGAACAACTGAACCATTGTGGCTAAAATTTTATTACAAGAATCTAAAAAAATACTATATCTCTCTGTTTATGCCAGACACTGTTACTGTATAATTATTGTCGTAATTGAAAGTTATTGGGTTACGATCAATACAAATATTTGTATTGAAAAATACATTAGTCATGGCAAGAAGTTATTATACTCGTATGCAAGGTGGTACCAATGTCAGCAGCTTAAAAATATTTACGTACTCGTATTAAACACGTGTTATTGCTTCTAGATAATGTTTATTATATGTAAATATCATGCCGAAAAATAAATTTCCCAAGATTTTCTTGTAAAAATAAAATAATGCGACAGTAGCTTGATAATGATGAGATAAGAATAATATTTATGAATGTTTTGCCAAATTATGTGCGATACAATAAAATTACATTGTAGCATCATGACTAATAAATTCAAACGACGGCGAGGTCGCCTCGCAAATTTGTTAAACACGAAGAAAAATTCTTAGGACAGAGTCGAAAATTTATGCGACATGTTAACACAATACACAATGTTATATGTATACAAAAATAACAAAGCCCGTCGCGTGAAAGAATCAAATATTTTCCCGAAATACCGGGGATTATCGGGAATTCGAGCACGCTGCTCTCGGATTTGGCACAAGTGATGCTTTTTATTGACCACATTTTTTTTTACAAAACGTTTCGTCATTATTGTAATTTGAATCCCCGCTAACGATTTCGAGAACATTCGAATTAAAGCTTCGTATTTTCTTTTCATTTGCGGAATCGTATTAAATGATGACTGTTAAAATACAGTTGATTTAAAATTAAAACAACATTCATAGGATTTTTATTCTGGATTTAAACATAAAAATATTTTATAGTAATTTAAAACTCTCAATGTAAACGAAAATCTAAGTAATATTGAATTTTGAGTCAATTCATATGAACCATATTCAGCTGTTTTTAAAGATTTTGATTTTTTTGACTTTTTTAATTGAAGTTTTTTGACGTATTCAACTTTTTATTGAGCTTGAAGTATAAAGTTGATTAAATGATATTTAATGAGTCATTCATATGATGAACTAGATTTACTTTGAATAGTATAGTTGTATACGAGTATCTCTATCTGGGGGACAAACGACAATATGTAAATTTTTGGTAAAATTAAGATATCGACATAGTGTAGTATATCTTGTAATATATTCAATTATGTTGTAATCCTACAAAAAAAGAATATTACACTATACTTTATATTATCCGAGGGAAGTAACACCAAAACAACTTTGAACAGTCATAGTCAAAATGTTTCATTTTTAAAAATGTCTAGTTTTCTTCTTAGGTACAGATATGTACTATATAAAATAAAAAAAACCTATTTTTTTAAAGGTTTAAAATGGGCCAATAAAAATATAAATGTGATATGAATTCTTTATAATTGCAATAAATATGCTAAATAATTATAAATAGTGATGTATTTCGTAAAAAACGAAACTAAAAAATGTCGAGTACTATAAAATATTGTACACAAAAAAAAAACACTTTCAAATAAAAATATTAATAAATCAGCAAAAAGAATCAGTTTAATTTGGTGACTGTGGCGAAAATTTCGAATATGAGGCTTGAGTTTTTTAAAAGCAATCCAAGCCAAAAAGTTGAATGCGTAAAATTGTTGAACCGCGAAGCCGCATACAGAATACTGTTATAGCACACATAAAAAAGCTTTGATTCGTAATTGTAAAAACGCCAAGTAGAAAATCAAACGAGCGTACCGCTATTACGATGGTATAATATCAATTAGCGTTATTTTCATAGCCTATATTATGGGGCCGTTTGGCTCAAATGGTCCGCGACACAAAACCATCGCGAGTGCTTCTAAATTTTTACGCGATGGCGTTTTAAACCGGCCAACATGCTTATTGGCTGTCACTTACCATTTTTAATATTCTCCCGGACAAAATTATCGTCGCATTCAAAGAAATATTTCTCGTGTTTTTATTCTAATCACTTATGTCCACTGTTAATTCTTGATGGAAGCCATATAGCGTTATCAACTGTTTCTATATAATATATTTAACAGATAGAGACCATTTTTATTTCAAATAATATTTTTAACTGATGATCTATT
>JAPMAE010001436.1:8923-19972 GCA_036584705.1 Rhyacophila sp. 25_7 | reverse complement strand
AGGCCTTTCAAACGAATAAAAAATTTTGATGATATCTCACACACACTTTGTTTTACTTAAATTAAAAATAGGAAGCGCTTAATGAAAGACCCTTTATTAAGCTTAAAATTGACGTTTAAATTTCATAATATCGCTTATAATAATATTTATAGTATTATTTAGCCCTTTTGTGATGAAATTTTTAATTGTAACATGTTGAAAATAGATATTTACTTACATTTGAACCTTTTATAATACACAATTATTATATAATAACTGATAACAAAAAGTTGGTTTAGTTGTTTCGTATAGTGAAACGTAATAATTAATATGAGTCTCAAATTTTACTTGAATTCACTCCATTATTAATTGTTAATAGTTTACGTTTTACTCATTATTGGCTATAAAATAAATTAATTTTACTACTGAAAAAACTGCTTTTTAAAATTCGCATCTTTACTTTCATTTAAACAGTTTTATATGTTGTTAACATTATATTTTTTTATTTAGTTTATTTATATTGTACAATGATAAAAATATAATATTTTTAAAATAACAACGCTATAAATAAAACAATAGATAATAATATCGTCCTCATTAGACTAGTTGGTAGCGCATACGCTTATCAACTGGGTATTTCAAGTTCAAGGCCTGGGCTGGGTCGCAAATTTTACAAATGGTTATTCATTTGCATTGTAACCAGAAAACGAACCCGAAATGGTTGAGCTAATAATCAACAACTCGTAAAAATGAATTTTAATAAAATTTAAGATCCCATATGCTCCATCTCGGAGCATATACGTAAAAAATAGATTATAATAGAGCGAATATAAATATAATAGATGAATCAAAAAATACTGTGATGAGATATTTTAATAAATCCGCCAAATGAATTGAATATTATAAATTCTGTTATCATTAAAAATTCATTTAAAAAATGCTTTTAATATACTGTCATTCAAATATAAGTTACTTTTTTACATCTCATTTACCTACATTTCTACAGATTTCCATAAAAAATATATCTTTAAAAAGATATTCTTTCCCTCAAAATGTTTCAGTACAAGCACGCCTTCATACTACTTACATAATTAAATAAATTACATGCGAGTATATAAATCAGTATTTTAGCTTTACTCAAAAAGTACCGTAAGACGTCTATAAAGATTTTTACAGCATTTTTTGTAGTTTTTTTTTATTTTTATTTAATCTTTGATAGTGTTCAGATTTAATAGATTTTTTATTTAGCTTTACTATCTTTTATACAAGAGAGTAAGTTTGATTTTGAAGGTTAATCATTAAAAACAATTTTTTTTAAATAAAAATTTAAAAACTGCCTTGTTTTAAATTATTTTTAAAAGATTCTATAGACTTATACTAAGTTATATTTAATTAGGTGTATTTATTGTAATTTGTCTTATTATAATGCATCAATACTTTAATAAAAGTATCAATAGATGTAAGAAAAAACATTTAAAAATAAGCTTTAAGAAAGTTGTTTCCATTTTTATATCTTTAATTTTTCTTTATTGTCCTCGTTAGGCTAGTAGAAAACGCGTATGCCTAGAAAGCGAGGGTTAAGGGTTCAAGCCTCGTGCTGGTTGCAAATTTGTTCTGTGTGTTGTTTATTCACTTTTGTGTTGTAGCCAGAATACGAACTAAAAATGGTTGGGGTAATAATTGACAATTATTACTCGTAAAAAACTGTCAAAACAATCTTCACATTATGAAGATCCGTATGCTTTGTTTTGGAGCATTTATGGTTAAAAAAACATGCTTTTATCATTTGGGTTTCGTCCATAAACCACATTATGTTTTTTCTTACCTTTTTATACTCTTCCCTCTATTACACAGCATGTAGACATTCAGCTTGGTCGCTACTTTCCTCTTCTTAAAGGTTATATAACTTTTCACATAAAAATAGGAATAACCTTTACAAGATTTCAAATTTTAAAAATGTTACGTAACAATAAAAGTTAACCCACCCTACCCCTTGTAATGTTATGTAGACGTAAGTAGTCTACCTTCCCTCCCCCTTAACAGTGCTGCGTGGCTTATGAACGACGCATTAAGTGAAGTAGAATGATAAAAAAAAAAAAAAATTAGGTAATTATCTGGAAAATTTTATAATTATATACAATAGTATTATATGATTCGTCGCACACCTAATAATCAAATTTAAATGTCAAGCTTTTAGCTATTTCCGTTCACTGTCGTATTACTCGATCAATTTCAAATCATTATTAATTTTATCTCAACGAATATTTCCAAGTAATCATAGAAAATTACGTGCAAATTAAATAGTTTCCTGACTAGAACCTTTGGGTATAAAATATTAGGATAAATTATTCCACAACGTACAGTGTAAATATTTATTATATGCTTCCGTTAATTGTGCGGACAATATCACGTATTCGTTTTATTGGTTAAATACGACAGAACTATGCATTATTTGTTCTTTGTTGATAATTCAGCGATAATACAACAGTTACTTTTTGTACATAAAATTTAATGCAGAAAAAATCGCTTTACATTATTCCACGATGACATAAATATATTTCGTGTTAATATTATGTATTTGTATCTGAGAGGTAAACTCCAGTATATCATTTTTTTTTTCTAAAATGAGATATCGATATATTGTCTTGTGACGGTATTTTAAGTGATTTACTCAATTATATTATAATCCTACTGAAAAAGAATGTATTTAGCTTAAGGAATGTTACACTATACATTTTATATATTAACGAAGGAAAGCAATAATAAAATGACTTTAAACGGCAATAGTAAAAAAGTGCCATTTTAAAAAAAATATAGTTTCCCTCCCATGTAATCTGTACATATCTGAATATGTTTTTTGATCTCATAATAATAAGTAAATAATGTTATAAAGATTCCTAAACTTGAATATTTTTTAACATATCACATTAGACATACGACTTTTAAACAAATAATATATCTAATAAATTTTTAATCAAATGAAATCACGCACAATAATGAATAATATATGTATCAGTAATGCAACTTCGATATATTTTATTATAATATTATTTACGATTCGTTCAATATTGTCTGTTATTTGATATGTTTCACTATTCGGATAGACATTACCATGTATAATTGTGCAAACTTTTAAAATAAGAAATATATTTGTATCAAGTAATGTTTTTATCATTTTTGGTAAGTGGATAGTTGATACATTTAATAATCTAAAAGTTTTGGGCTAACAGCCATTCAAAATCACACAAAATATTTCATCAGTAAATATGTGATAAAATGCTGTATTTTTACAAAATGCTCTACTTCGCTTTGTATATGTTTAATGCAATCTATGAATCAATTTCATTGATGATAATATCTAATTTATATTATGTCCAGCTTTTCTAATACGTTTAAATTAATATTTTAGTCATAAGATGTAACTGTATTTTCTAAAACATCAAGTTTATTCCAATCTTTTTTTTTAAGTATAAACTACGCGTGTTAAATGTATTTTATGTATAATTGCGTGATAGGTACAAAAACTCTACTCTCTTACCAGGAATACTGTAACACGTTAGTTCTAATAATAATCAAGCCTTTTATGAACAACATAAGCATCTGTGTTTTCAGTGCGATAAAAACTAATTAATAAATAAAAGACCTATGAAAAAATACTTAAATAATTTTAAAAAAGTACAATTAGTTGATAAGTTCGTAGAAGGACTTAGCTAAGTAGAAAATAGTAAATACCCTTACAAATGATAACATATCTATAATGAAATAATAATAAGGGTTTTTGCCATTGTTTTTGAGTGTTTATAGTTTTTCTTGTGATATTTTATTTACAGAAAGAATGTTTCATATAATATGATAATATATTATTTTGAATTCAAAATATTCATAAAGCTATATTCCCTACAGATGCAAAGTTTAAAGTAACCACCCGCCAAGATCCTGCTTTCTAAGACTGACAACTTATTTCCTTTCCTCCTGATACATCTCCTAGTCTGTCAGCTTATGACGGTTCCCGCCACAAATCCTATTCCCATCACCGCGTTTCTCTACGTGTATCAGAAACACATGTAAACACAGTAAAGCACTTTGCGGAATTGCTAGGAGCCCATGATTATTTCAAAGTGCAATGAAATATTCCTGGAATTTCACTTTATTTATTTCTGTGTCCCTGGTCATTGTTCATATAGTCATATATGAAATATAATAGTTGTTGATAAATAATTTTAAATCAAATTAACCTTATACATACTCGTAAGTACAGCAATAATATTAAACAATTGAGATTATTTTTAAGGAAATATTTTTTGCAACAAACGTCATCAAATATATCGTCGGTATATTGGCAAAAAAATGACCGTTTTGACCAAATAACGCAGTTTGGTAGATTTTTGCACGCTCCATTTTCTGGTAAATCAAGCTTAGCCATATTCTTTATATTTTTTTCTATATTGTTAAAATGCCACTAACTATTAAGTAGATATTGAATATTTTATTACAGGGAAAACACATTCAACCGACTAAAGAGTATTTGACTGATCTGACTTGATTGAGTATTTGCAAGTATATTTTAATTTTTGATAAGATGTCAACAAGACTTATAGACCTAACTGCCCTAACATGTGATCGTTAAATATATGTAAGAGACTCAAACTTTAAAAATCAAATTTCTCTAAACAGTCTTTTTTGATTTAACGTCTTCTTCCAATATAACGATGATATCTAACTGTAAATATATTGAATACAGAGATGCATCACTGGAATATCTGTTTATTCTGTACCTGATCAGAATTACTTCCAAACTGACGACGTCATTAACTGAAAAATTAGTTATTTAAGCATTATCCATCGGTTGCGACTATTCTATTGCATATAATTTTCCATACTCAATAGTGCAATTGGATATAAAGTATAACTATCTGACTGATAAATCTATAGAAAATTATGACATATTTACCTACTCGTATATGTGAATATTTTATCATACTATTTATGTTGATTATGGATTTTTGAGAATTGTCAACACTTACCCTTTTTATAACTAATTATTATTTATGCTAATAAATAGAAAGTAACTTTATTTAATAAATTTATATTATTTTTCTTACAATATTTTCTTATTGGAAAGGAATAATTACTTGTTTATTGACCAAATTGTTAGAATATAACTCAGTGGTAAAGTATAAAGTGTATTTCTTATTTAAATATTTTAAAAAACAATTTAGTTTATTACACATAGAAAAATCTAATTTGGTAGTTTCAAATAATATACTTAATACATTAATTATAATAAAAGCTTAGTTTTATACTAATTTTTACATAATATAACTTAAAAATTCAAGACTGACTCTGCCTATTGTTAAAACAATAACTAATTAAATCTCGAAAAATCAACTCAACATACTTGAAAATATTGTATCAGGCAAAAGCAGTAATACTTTTTAAAAATGTATTTTCTCATTACATAGTTCATCATCAAACCACACCATCAATCACTTAATATTAAACTTCTTTTATTTTTGTTTTATCACTTTAACGTAACATTAACTTACTAGTGTATTATATTTAATAAGTAAACTTGAACGAAATTGAACGAAAGGATATATTTTCCTATAATTAGTCTGAGGTAAGTTCATTGCACTATGTTTTGTCATATACAATTCATCAACTAAAGTTGAAGATGTCGTGTGGCGTCCTTATTTCTTACAAAAGACGTCTTGATTAACATGTCTTTACTATTCGTAGAGGTGCAACCGCAAAAGGCTGTGGCGCAACGTTAATACCTACCCACTACAACAAAGCTTACGAAAGTTTCGGATCACGTTTGTTTGCAGTAAAATATTAAACGTGTTTTTTACTTTGTTTTAGAATTCTGCTGTAAAAGAGATATATTCCTATGTATATACATATATATTACAAAATAAAATTTTATTTTAGTGTTTTATTCAATATTGAAAATTCGCGTTTCACAAAAGAGCATTTAAATGTCAGTGAAGATAGTTCTTTTTTCAGTTCTTGAGACTAATTAATATCATCAACATGATTCAATAACTATATGAACCTTATTTAGGCAAAAGGGCGTTACTCTCAGTTTTTAGAAAAGTGTTTTCATTTGAGAATCAGAATTTATATAACTAAATACATGTTCTGTCAAAAGGTCAAACTAAGACAAAAATGCCAAATTATTATCAAAATTCAGCTTTAGATTTAAAAAAAACGACCTACTAAGTTAGTATAGAGAAGAAAAAAGCATTAACTACTATTTTAATTATTTTTCTTTAATATTTTATTTTAATTATGAGATCAAAAAAATAAAACAATAATTTATTTGTTATCATAATTTTTGTTGATGTGACCTTGAGTAAAAATCATTAAAATACGTTTTTTGTGCCTCCTGTAAAAAAAATTCTGAGGATTAATCTCTTTTACCTAAACACTGTCGATACTATGTGTTAAAAAATATATATCTATAAAAACACTAGTATAGGAAACTTCATAAAATATTTGAAAACCGCTTAAGCCATAAATTGATTAGCACTTATAGTTAAAATGCATTTCTTATACTTTTTTATTGATTTGATTATAAACGTTTATAAATACATACTATTTTTGTTTGGCCATATCCACTCTAAAATAGAAAATATAGCTTTTCGAACAATGAAAACTACTTTCGCAGATTTTTATGGATAGTAATCGTCGGTTATTAGCTGAACCGGTTAGGTCAATGTTTTTAAATGTACATGAAAAAAACCTGTACAATTTTTTCATCTTACAACATGTGAACCGGTGACGTTGTCTTGTTAGTTGGACTCAATATCCACTTACACACAAGAGCAATATATTCAAATTACTGACAGTAATAGAAAAAAGATACAACTTTCTCATCCTAGTCAGTTTCTGGCTGACAACAAAACTATTACCACGAATAAGAAACTTTGAAACTGATTAAAATGTGTATATAATATATTTTATATATGTTAGTATTATTAAAACTGGAGATAAAATCTATTCATGTCAATGCTAACTGCACAATCTCCCTACAGACTTTGTTGTCTCTAGTTCCTCGTTTGCACTCAAAATTGTATATTTAATAAAAAAATAATACGCAACTATTCAAAATAAAGGTATTTCAAATATATTTTGGCTTAGTTAAAAAAAACAAAGTTATTGCTTTCATAATAAGGCAGAGGCTACACAAGCAATTGAGCCTTAACATGGTAAATAAATATTATGACGGCAAACACATATGGGCGGATTATGTTGAAAGTGTAATGAATCTAAATAAAGTATTTAAAGAAACCTTAGCCTATCAGCCTTTACTACATAACTAAACATAATTACATTTTTTTAACCATATCTCCTCCAAAATTAGATGAATAGATGTGTAGATTGTTTTTACCGATTCTTTTACGAGTAATAATTATCATTTATTAACTCAACCAATTTGGTCAATGTCTCGGTTTCAAATGCATATGAAAAAAGTGTACAAATTTAGCCAGCTACGGAATTCAAACCCCAAACTCTCAATTTGTGAGTCAGATATGCTATACACTTACCTACAGAGGTAATAGACAGCAATATTTATTAAGCATTGGAGATGTTTAAGTATTTCTTTTAAAAAGATATAATTTGAAACAATAATATTTTAATATAATTTGATGAAAATATTTTCTTTAAAATCAATGTCAAATAATATATAATGTTTATTGTAAATTGTTTTATCTCAAAAATTTAATTAGGACAATTTCATAAACTGTTATTCAAATATATAAACAATAAAAAGTACAAAACGAAATCGAAAATATATTACTAGAATAAAGATATTTGTATGTTTTATATGCCAATAAACACGATGATTTTTTAACCATTTTTTTTTTATTATTTTAGTATGTCGGATGGTTGATAACTAACTACATTGCATTATCTCGTTAGGAATTCTAGTCTCTGCTAGAACAATGTCGTGAGAACTGCTGTGAATTCCATCGAATTAATATGCAGGTGTTGCATCATTTTGATAGTTAGCGGTTCAAGCGGTTTCTCATTAATTTAATAAGTAATCTGATGCATCCAGATATAGTAGAAAATCGTGTCAAACTTTATGGGAATACTATATTATACTGTTTATATTCTATTTATTAGGAATCGATTATTTATTTACATTATGACACATGAATTGTATATATATATGTATCTCTGAATTATTTGATAGATAACATGAATATGTTCATAAAGTTTTATTGTTGATCAATTTGTTTTATTCAGTAATAATCAAAAATATTAACAACTTGCTTTATAATGTATGTTAAAAGAAAAAGATTTTTATAGAGGAACAGATGCATTGTAAATGAAAAAATATATTTTCAATAATATTGATATAAACTATAACTATAGTGACATAATCTTATAAACATGTTCTCAAATATATAATGATACGTAAAATATAAATAAATTTTAAAATTAGTAGTGATAAATGGAGATGTATTATATCAACTCGTTTCCGGCAGAGCATCATTATAGGCAATTGTACGATTTCCGTTTTTTTTTTTGTCGAATTTGTTCAATATATTCGCAAGATCCGCACGATATCAAGTTTTTATCAATTTTTATTTTACGTTACAAAATAATATACGCACGTTTTTAATTTATAATTGATTTATTAAAATGATTTTAGAACCTTAGATAAAAACCTTCTCCTGTAAAGTGCAATTTTTGCGCTTATGACTTTCTAGCGGGACTGTTCTTTGTAAAATTAACAAATAACGAGTTAATTTTATTACCGGTGAAGATCATAGTTTTAATATATTTATTGTCACTAAAAATAAATCTTCTATCTAAAACAGTACACAAAAATGATTTATTATCAAAATTAACATTATTTTGTTTAAATTGTCAGTTTTTGGTACATTTAAAAATGTGTCTCTATTCAAGTAATGTACATATCAGGTCTTGAAGAACCCACCACTGATCCGCTAGTACACACAACCGCGATTATGCGCGGTCGCCTGCCTGACCCTTCACGAAACCAATGTTTTTTTCCCCCACATTTTGATTTTAATCCTACCCATAGCGAAGTCACACGAGACGGTATCACCATGCATGGTGTGCTAATAGAAAGGCTTTTTAAAATATAACATATCAGGTCTGTATATTAATGAAATCAACGTATGTTTAAATATATTTTTTTTAATAACATAAAAACACTATTCGAAATTCATCTTTAAATAAGCAAACCATGTTTGTTTATTATTGAATCAGCTTTAAAATAAACAAAAATAAATATAGAACTAATTTAAGCACACAATTAAGTTTCAAAACAAATGTTCAATTATACATATGAATTTTAATTACTTATTTAAAGTCACTATCAAAATCGTAACAATTGAATATCTTTTTTTTATAAAATTATTTTTATATTATTACTACTGCTTATTTTTTTATGAAATTATAAATAAAATATTTTAACACTAAAACGACCACAATCTTATAAACAATAATATCATTCAAGACATAAAAATATCTTCCAACCCGACAGAAGTTGATGTAGATAAATTAATGCATGTTAACAAAAGACACTAAAAGCAACATAAACCACCGTCCAAAAAGGTTCCACTCTGTTGTCCTGGCGAGGAAGACGTGACGTGACCGGAAATTAAGGTCGAGAATATCTACCTAGGCTGGTCGGCTCTACGGTTACTGGCCAGAACAAACGTTCACGGTTCGATAAAGGCGAATTCTCCCGAGCTTTATATTTTCAAATTCGGCCGCTTTTAAAATATAGTTTGAAATTCTGTTTTTATTGATGCATTGTTAAAAATAAACCAGTTTAATCATCTTTACTTTATTTTGAAAATATATATTATTAAATTATTCTACTTAAAATATATATAAATATATACAATAACTACTAACGTATATAATTTTCTGAAAACTAACTGCAGTAGTCATATTTTGGATTATCTTTCAATAAACTTATTTTACTTATAAGAATTTGTAAATATTCCAAATAATTTTCATTAAAATATAAATTCTATAAAAAAATAACAAATCAACAAAAATACGTACTAATATATCGATTATATCGACACATATCCACACGATTCGTACGGTGTTATATTTTTATCAATTCGTATCTTAAGTTACAAAATAATATACACACGTTTTTAATTTTTAATTAATTTATTAAAATAACGTTAAAACCTTAGTTGAAAACCTCTTCCTGTAAAATGTAATTTTTATACTTACGATTTTATACCGGAAGTGGATCAGTATGTTATTTATAAACATGTACATTACTTAGTAAATAATACAGAATATTGACTGAAGGTGTAACACATAGTATGAGTTTAAATAGTATTTAATTACAAAATAGACACCGCACGTAACGCATAATATGTCATTGTTAGGTAATAATTTTAATTATAATTGATATTTCTATATAAAAAAAAATATTTTGTGGCGTCATATTCTGTAGCAGTTACAGAAACATACGTATTTTAATTTAGGAAATACCGCAGTAGATGCAGTTTTAGATATCTGATATCTAAACGAACCAAACAAAAGCTTACGATGTATTTAAAATGAGTTATACAAGTATACAAAATTATATAGTATTAATATAAAAATTACCAGGCAAACAAGCTTATAAAAATAAATAATTAAAAACACAAAATGACAAGAATTTGACATGTTTAACATTTGAATTAAATATTCAGAAATTTTAAATAATTTGCATTAATAATATATTATTCAAAGCGTCAAGTACATTATAAAAATGTATTATTTATTAATCATATTATTTTTACCATAAATTCATCATAACTGGGCTTTTTAATTTTAGGTGGTTATCATAAAACTTTATATTTCTTCCTTGTAATACAACGATAACTGTTTTTTTTGGCTAATTGTTTTTTCCAGAACTTAATTATACATAATAAATCATTTATAGTTTTCTATTTTTGTTAAATAGATTATTTAAAAAATACTATTAATGATTGTGATGCTAAAAAATAAATTTTTGATCACCCAATAAATATCTTTTTTATTTAATTACAGGTATCATGGATGCGCAAAAGAGAT
>JAPMAE010001435.1:0-19976 GCA_036584705.1 Rhyacophila sp. 25_7 | reverse complement strand
AATTATGCCTTCCCGCACCCCCAGGGGTGCGGGCACCCCCGGTTAAGAATCCCTGCCTTAGAGCTATTCTTCTATGGTATGAAGTGCCCTGTATACCCGGTATGATCAATACTCAATCTGTTTGGTGCTCTACTTATGAAACCGATGAATTCATTTAGGAGGCCATGTGAAATTCTTTTTCGAAAAAATCCACGAATTCGGAAAAAGTTTTTAAATTAATTGTTACCAAATACGCATGCCTAAAAGACCCTTTAAGGACGAATCCTGGTGAATAGCTCTATGTGACGTAAAAGCATTAATCGACAGTCCCATAAAACATGGTCAGTAGTCTGCTGGTTATGCCCGCAAGCACAAATAAGCCTCTTTATTAACTCACCAAACTCATTGAGCTTGACAGCAAATTTGCTGTGTCTAGTCAAGCCAGAAGTTGGCTGATTCAATGTAAGAGTGTCAAACTCTAATCTCCAGGACATATCTAATCGTAATTCGTTATTATGTTCATAGTTTAAAATCTGAAATTAAAATAGTAATCAAACAAAATTATGTATAATTAGGTAGTATTACTATTATCTATATGTAGTACTAAGCCTAAATAAATTGATTGATTATACTGTCACATATATGCTTAAAAGTATTTATTTATTTGTATATTGCGTACCAAACTAAGTTGTCATTCAGCATTACCTATTTTGATAATTGTGTTTACATTTAATCGTGCGGTGCCCATACCGAACGGAGTTCAAAGTTATACATTTATATAACGGAGTACCATAAAATGTTTTAAAACTGATTAAAGCTTTTAGCTTTCTATAGAAGTAGCATAATTGAATTACATAAACTGTACACGGTTTACCAACAAGCACTCGTGCAAAAGGAATACATACTTTTCACATTCAATTATGAAATTGTATACTTTTATTTATGATAATAAACATTAGTTTCAGTCGTTATAATTCGGTTTAATATGACTATATTCCACATTTGAAATTTAATATTTAAAACCTTTATATGAAGACTTTATTAATGGTTTTAAAATGATTTTTAAGACACTTTTATAGATTTTACTGCTACGATTCGATGTGCATTTTATTAAACTATAGAATTAGAGCTCACAATTTAATTGTACAAGAATTTGTGCAATATTTTGAGTATAAGTGAAGTAATTAAAACAAATAAAGATTCTTCCATAAGCTGAAGATATATCGATGTATAATAATATTATTTTATTATACTCTAATTTTCATTCGTTCATTTGGTAGTCACCCTTAGTAGAACAGTGCAGCGTTTCTAACTAACTATTCATGCAAAAGTTGATTCAAATTTTACATTTACATATAAATTTTATTAATTTTGTACTCGTAACCAACGTAAAACAAAGGGTGGGCCTTTGCGTAAGTTTTGCATGATGGGCCGAAAATTTCTAACTACGCCAATGTATAAGGTTCTATTTTTGGATAAAAATTCAGACTTGCCAGGTTATGACATTATTTCTGGCACAGAAAGGTTTTAATAGAATATTTTTTATTTATAAGTAATTAATTAATCACATAATGTGCGTTTTTTTTGTTAAATGACTTTACATCTCTAAAAAATGCTACAGAAGTGTCATCCAAGCATTTATTGTCTCTCAAATCTCATCTATACGTTGAGTGTAAATGTATACAATATAATTTAATATCATTTATTAATTAATATACTAAACATTTATTGTAAATGAATGTAAAAATCGTAAATTGTACTGTTTTTACACATTATAAAATAATTTGTTAAATTGGCTCAATATGGGATAAGCGAACAAAGAAAATAACGAATACATTTTACTATTAAAATACCCTTATATTTAAAGTTATAGTGTGTAACTATGGATTTTACACAATCATGTTTTCTTCAAAACCATAGTATTAGGTTTTAAAATAACTCGCCTTAAGCAAAAGTTTTTAATATGCAAATGAATTTTGTTAAAACAATAGCGTATTTTGTGCACAAATAAACTTGAAATAATGCACAAAACCATGACACAAAAGCTTGTGAATTAGTTAAAACGTAATCGTACCTTACGGGTGACATTATTATTTGTAAAGAGCATTATGAAACTTTTGCAAGGTTACTATATAAAAAGCTTCGCTTTCGATATTCTTTCTCAGTATCGCATACATTGGTTGTGAAACGTCAATAATATAATGATTACTTTTAATTATCGTTAGTTATGATACAAATTACTGTCATTAATTACCAGGAGAGAAATCGATATGTTCATTTTTTTAATAGATGTTGGAGGACCCATAATTGTCTTTTTTGTAAAAAATATTTGCATAAATAAAAAAGGTTTACACGTGATTATAAACCTCTCTTGAATAGAACGATACGGGACGCTACTACCATGTATATTTGTCCAAAGAATAGATTTTAATAAAGAGAACTCGACTACCAGTTTGTCTTGTTGTTTAATTTTTATTGGCTATCATCCCTTGTCCACTTTATGCGCTGATGGTTCAATCAACTCGGTTGGCTAAAACGGAGGTCAACGAGTCCGATTAGAAGTTTTCAGCAATATTTTTGTCTTTGAAAGATAAAATTATGATTTTTTCTTCGGACCCATTTTAACTTTCTTTATGAGTTTGTTGTACTTGTGCTTGCTCAAGAATTTTTTTTAAACTTATTTTTACTTATTACGATTGCCATGTGTTAAAATTTACTACACACATATAATTATAAATATAAAATGTTAATCTCGGCTTCCTAAAGCATATTATTTTTTTATTTATTATCAAATGATGTAAGTGTTTTCTTTAATACGTTTCTATTGAATTTATCTATGTATATTAATCTATTACTCTACTTTTAAGTTTCATACTCGCACTGTGTTCATAATATTCATATAAATAAATATCTCAGCCAAGGAATGTGTTAGTACAATATAATCGTTTATTTATTTAGTATTTTTTGTGTTTGTTTATTATTTATGTACGTATATTTTCGTATATACTTAGAAAAACTGGAAACCTGTATACTTTTAATCCCGAAAGGTTCTTGACGCCTTTTACCCTCTCTTAAATCTTACCCTAAGGCGATGTTTTTAAGGCAAGGGGGTTCTATCTGAAAGGTTGCTTATACTATTATATACCTCGTCTAAACGAATAAAATATTTCGTTTTCTTAGAAAATTTAATAGCGACATAAATACAATACTAAATATTTAGAGGGAAAATAAATTGTTTATATTACATTGATAAAATAATTTACCTGGTTGAATTGGAAAACTTTGTATGTATTATTATAAGTATACTTACGTTTTACAGTAGCTTTGATCAACATTGATAATTACAGTTATTAAAAATTATTAAAACAACGTTTAGTACTTATTATTTTATTGAAAGGCAAATTAGTTTGTGCATGTCTATCATAATATTATTCTGTGCCAGATATAATGCCATCACTCGGCAAGCTGTTAATTAACTTTTAAGCAAAAATAGTCTCTTAATATTTATTTTGAAAGTATATTGCATATTTCTTTGTAATGCCTTTTTTAAGTGATCGTATAATAGTCATATTTCTACGGTTTTATATTTAAAATAATAAAAAATATTACCTCGTTTCTAACTCTTCATCAGTTAAAACTTATGTTTGTTTAAGCTTTGTGGTAGTTTTCTTCGTTAAGGCGATACTTAAGGCTAGGCGTTGCCGTTTCCCGGCGTCTAAAGGTGATTGTGTTGAAAGAAAATCCGGCGTCCTTTGAGCGTCAGTGTAAGTGCTCTTTGTTACTCTCTTGTGCCCCTTCGGACGACAGGGGTTGATTTTGCACTAGCATTTTCACAATATCCGCATGCAAAGCAGACAATTTTCTAGGATCATTGATATAATTCAACAATACATGTTTTCAGCCTGCCTGTTGAAAGTGAATTCATAATTGAATGTAAATTTATTATACCGTATTTATGGATATAAACGGTTTTGTGTAACCTTTTTGATCATTCTTATCTAAAGAAAATGTTGAATGTATACAAAAAAAGCTTTATTATTATAAAAAAAATATATAAAATAATAAACCTTATTTGTTATCTCAAGTTTGCTTTTAATTTGTTATCTTTTTGATGAAGCAAATTAATTATAAATATAAGCTATAAATATTTTGTATACTAAATTACTATGTAAATGAAATGGCAAGAGCGCTTTATAATATATTAATATATAACGTAATAGTTTATGAATATTGTATTTTTCACAATACGAGTAAGTATTTTGATTGAAAATACGTTCAAAGATCCGTCCTGATAAGCACTCTAATTGAGCATCTAGCAACGTTTATAAATTTTCAAACTTTGGAGGCTTATATGGTCCAAATAATTGAATATTTCGTATACCAGGTGTATAAGGTGCTTCTTTCTACAGAAGAGTATGTCAATTTGAAATAATGACAACCTTTTAATATATCTTTTGCACTAAATCAAATAGTATTACTATTTCAGCTGCACATGGATATTTTTTTTAATTTTAAAGATTTTTTCAACCAGATATCAGCGCATAATTACACTTCTAGCACTGGCAAATAATTCATTTGTCATTATTACTATCCAAAAACAACACTATTCAATTTATATTAAGTTAATTTTAAACTTACATTGTTAGCTTATAGCCAAATAGTCTTAGCATTAATGAAAAACTAACGAATACTTATTTCTCAGTATTCTCAATAAAGCGTCAAGCATTTTATTATCACTAACTTTTTTCATTTAGTAGGTCGAATAAATGAAAATAAAAAAATCCACAAATTTGCATAACAATTCCAAATGCCACAAAAAAACATTCTTCCAATTTACGTATTCCTTCTTCTCAAAGTATTTATTTGCTCATTAAGTGAAGACGGTGCCTCCAAGAGCCCCTGTCAAAAGCCAATCTTCTTGCCTCTTTCCGGATCAAGCCAACACTCTGAAGCTTAACAGAAGTGTAGATAGTATTTAGTGACCTTCTGAGATGCCGAAATCCTATTAGTTTAAATAAAAGACAACTTAAGTTAATTTACATATGAGAAATACATAATACATAGAATTGCGGGATTGAATATTTGGGGAAAATAACGTTGCTTTCTACAATTTATTCCACAAAACGTGTATTTAAAAATTAAGAGTATCTTGATTATTTAAATTTATTTTCTAAAAACAATTACAAAACTTTTTTTTTTAATTAAAAAAAAAACAGTTTATTGTCATAGTTTATATTATTACAGTGTATTTTTAAACTATATCCGATTTGAAATGAAATATGAATCTTCAAAATGTGAAGATTATTTTGATTTTTTTACGATTAGTACTTGTTAGTTATTAGCTCACTAATTTTGGTCCGTGTCTGGTTTCAAATATATATGAAAAAAGCTGTGTATTTTTACCAGCTACAGAATTTAAATCTTAAGACATCGCCTCCACTCACCTACAATGTCAATATTTTAAATAAATATTAATAATTATTGCTGTATATTTAACAATATTATTTCTTTCTGTTACAGATGGAGTGAAACTTGAAAATATATCAAGGTATGTTTTTTCAAATTATAACAGTATATATATATTGTAACTTATTATACAAATAATAAATATATAGTGTTTGCACTGTTCTATACTTGTAAAAGTTAGATCATTTTTATTCTCTTAGAAATTTAAGTACTGTTGCTATAAAACATATAACGTTCTTTAAAATAATATCAATGAAAGTCAATATAAAAGAAAATTGACTTTAAAAAAAATTTCGTTGAAGTTTCAAAGAAAATACCTATTTCATTAGTTTCTGGTATACTTTTATAAATACTTTTATAAATATTTTTTTTGTTTTCTTAAAAAAAAAATAATATTAAAATTAGGGCTTCTTTCTAAGACAGAAAAATTAGTTGCCAATATTATTATACGTAGAAAATATTCTGGAATTTTCTTTCAATTTCATACCTCTACAGCGTACTTATCAGAAGTCATACAAAATAACTGTACCTCGGTACGAATTCATGTCTCGGGAGATTTTCAAAGCAAACTTTTATCTCTTTACATTTTGAATGGATCGATAACTTATGTAATATTTTTTTACGCATTTTGGTAAAATTGTGAAGTGATTTTCTTTATAAAAATAAAAAAAAATGGAGAAAGATTTAAAAACTGCCTGTATTGTATTTTGTGAGATAAATTAAAAATTATTGTACACATAATTGAAAATTAATATATATTTTAATATCAAATATTGTTTAACAGTTGATTGTAAAACATATTATTTTAGGGTATATGCGTATTTTATAAAATCATCAGCATACAGGATTATAAACCAATTTATTTAGGTCATTAAATTAATATTTTATGTAAGGTATTTTTATTTTATGGTTTATTAAGATTATGAAACATTCTCCGTTAGTTGAAATGCTTACAATCAATGTCCATCACCCGTTAAGTCATTCGACTACCTGTTTCAGGATTGGCTCAAATGTCAACTGGAATTATCTTTTTGAAAGTTTTAGAATCACATCGCCAAATAACATAACCCGCTCATTTCATTCACCTTACTATTAAAATGCGTAATTCATTAAGGCACAAATTACTCTAGGTGCTTAGTATTAGTTGAAGTATATATTTATTTGTTTTTTAATGTAGTTTTGAAGTATAAAATTTTAAAATATATAATTGTTACTTGTTTTTACATCAGGCTTATATTTTACATTCATACAGAACCCTAAATTTTACAATTACTATAAAAACTTGGAAGATTTGTTCGAGAATGTATTGTACTCGATTTAATCATTTGTTTCCAATTATTTATACAATGAAATTTCTTTGAACATGGTTTCACTCATTATATTTTTAAATATTTAGTCTTTCATTAATTTAATGTTTCATATTTAGATGTTATTTTTCGTAAAATCTTTTAGAAGAGTAAACTTATACCTGTTATGTAAGCTGGTAAGCTACGCTATGTTAATTTTTTTGCAAAATGAAATAGATTAGTATATTTTGCGATGATCTTTCGAGTAATATACTCAATTATGTTGTAATTATACTAAAAAATAATATAATGAAAAGAATATAATATATATTATCCGAGGAAAGCAAAATTAAAACAAATTTGAGTAGCCGTAGTGAAAATGTGCCATTTTGACATTGTGTAGTTTACCTCCCAGGTACAGAACTATGTCTATTAAATATCTTCGAGTACAAAAATACAGTCATATTTTTAAAAAATCTGAACTTTTTATTATGATATATTGACTGTCTTTTCAAAACCTAGTAAGTGTTTCAGCACAAAATATTCAGGACAACCAAATTGGTCAGAGAATTATCGACACGAATATACAAGAATAATTGCGGTAGACAAAACAGGAAAACAATATCAAAACCAGTATGTATATGACGAATTTCATTACCTAGTAAGTGAATATTAATAACTAAAATTTAATATATTTTTTAGCTTACTCGGTTTTGAAGTTGTTTTTGAGGAAACTATTGTTACTTTCTAGATTTAGAAGAATTGATTTCACCCATATAGACAATGATTTTACATAGGTTATACCTAGTAATATAGCATATGCACTAAAACGAAATTTCAAAAATTTGTCAGTTACTATCCTTTAAAATTGAACAGCCGATATGCTGGATTGTACAATAAAAGCTTTATAGTGGCTTTATTATAAAATATATATAACAAAATTTCGCTCAATTAATTATCAATAAAAAATGAATAATGATAAATAAGAAGTCTGTAATTAAGCCTCGTAAAATGTTATTATTTCGTTTTGCTTGACATGCTATCGGATAGTTAACGAAATAGTTAATAGAAAAAAAAATGTTGCTCCTTACTAACTATGTAATGCAATGGCATAATTTCGATTCTTCGTGCGTGTTATATATTATATTATAAATCTTTGCAAAATACACTTGATTATTCTAAAAAACTTCTTTTTAGTATATCCCAGTAAACATTTTATTCATATATTTTTTTAAATATTTCAGTTTATAATTTGATTGTTTTAATATTTAATTTTCTAGAGAATCGTCTTATAAAAATAAAAAAATAACTTCATTCCACTTTCACCGCTCATAACTTATTAAGCTTCGTTATGTAGGGACTATATAAATAATGGCGCAATTTGAATTACTATAAAAACGTTAATAATATGTGATTATGTAGTTCTTTAGAGTATTGATTTTTTTTATATACACTCATAATTAATTAATTTGATTTATTTTCAATACATCATAGGAAGGACTTCGAAGAGGCGACGAAAATATTGAAAGAGTGAAATGAATTTTTATTTTTTTGTACAAAATACATTTGAAAACCAACAATAATCTTGTCTGTTATGACATTCATTATGTTTAAAATGTTGTATCGGACGAAAATAGTGTAAGGGTCACACTGACCAGATCGATTCGATGAGAGTCGGATTTTGAGTGGATATAGACCATTTGCATATAAGTATTATCTCAATTATTGTTTCAAGTATTATGTTCATTGCTTAGAAACCTGACAATATACTAAAGTTTTAGCAAATTGTTTAATTAAACTTTTTTTTAACAAATTCCGTTATTTACCATCCCGATGGACCCAGAACTAGGAATGAACTCAGAAATGAGATATTGAGATATGGTAGGACAAAAAATATCTTAACAAACTCAGAAGTAAGATCCTGAGACTAGGTTAAAAGTATATATATATAATAGAAAAGGTATTTTACATATCGTGGTATGATTTAAATTCACATATGTACTTACGAGTATATCGTAAATAAGTATAGTCTTCTACATTTGTAGTAGCCAATTAATACATTAAAATCGAACAATTTTAATACTTTACTACCGCTTAGGGTAGAAATCAATTAACATTATATTAAAAAAGATGGTGCGCCATCAAAAATATGTGACAAAACTTGTATTGTATTTTAATTCAAATTTTAATTTGTTTTTTTTTTTGTTTTTAAAGATATAATAATAAAATGTATTCTCAGTAAAAACTCACATACATTGAATTACAATATAATACTATTATTACAGTTTGTATTCATAAAATACTATAAAAATATTTTAATTATTTCGCGGTTTACTAAATGGTAAATGGTAAACTAAAATAACGTTTTTTTTTAAAATTTAAAGAAAATATTTTCTCTAAACGAAGAGAATCGCTTTTACGTAGAAGTCCTGACAGACAAAAATTTGAAGACGATAAACAATTATCTTCGTAGAGAATATTGGTTTAAAAAAAATCATTTACGAAAGACATAAAAACCAACACAAATGACGAGAAAATGTTATATTCGAAAGCTCTCGGAAAATCACAGATGCGTACCTAACAGACGTACTCACTGTCGATCGTATACCGTATGAAAAGCAGAGTTCACGAAAGGTATTATATTTTATTTTATTATGAAATCTGTTACGACAGTATTTTTATTACAGATTTATATGCAATACATTCTATAATAATGTCAGTACGACTATTGATTAAACATGGGTATTAATAGCGTATTTATTTTAAAGCAGATTGAACATAATAAAAAAACATTAATTTAACATACATCAATTCTAATATATATATATAAATTGTAATCAACTGACATTTAATTAATTACAAGATTATACATTCATTAAGTTTTACAAAAAAATACAGATCATATATCTCAAAGATTATCTCTGACTTAATACACATACACAAAGATTTCTAGTGTCGACTGTATCACATCATCGTATTAATTAAATATACATACATTTTCAATATTTTTAAATACATACAGTTTGTATTTTTGCACATTCGAAATAGTTTCTTTATAAAAATACTTACAATACATGATATTTGTATTTTGCCTACAATTTTTAAGAAATGTCAATAGATTCTGAAATAAACACATAGTTTTTATAGTTATTTCTACAAATATATATTTAAAAAACATGATTTCTCTTGAGAGTATTTTATCAGACAAAACTACTACTAACAAATTGAAACAATGATATTTGTAAAAAAAATCATAAAAACATTTAAACACAATATTAATAGTATGGAACATTAACTATATAATTGTATACATTAAGAATTTATATATTTTTTTAAAAAATATATTATATAAAACGGAAGTAATGCATTACATGCCTTATTCAAATAATTAAAAATATAAAGTGATAAAATATTAATTGTTATCAAACTCTGATCTGTGTCACATTTATACAATTTGTGTAAATTGGTATTAATATTTAATGTCTCAAATATAATAATATTTATTATTATATTTAGGGCATTTGATTTTTTTTTATAATATATTACTTCATATAATGTTGGTTTAATTTTTTGATTTTGAAATCAATATTACATACGTTTCTCGACTATTTTTGACACAGAAAATATTATTTAGTTGATGGTATTAGCTTAGTCTGTAAGATTTATTTTTCCAAAAATGTTAATTCATAAAACAGTACTTTAGCAGTGATCTTTGAATATATTCATTTATTTTCATATTAGAAGTGATCTAATATTATTGGCGTATATTGTTCGATATGATTACACTTGGCATATAAAAAAATACAGAAATAAGACGATAAAATTACTACTGGAAGTTTTTTGGATAATACTTTTGATGATGGTGTGGTTTATTCAGAATTCCGCTTTAATTCAAAGTTTTTTTTAAATTAAAGAAAATCGTTCATGCATATTGGATACACTCACTTTAGCTACATAATCGCGAATTCGTGGAAATGTATGCCAATGAATAAATAACTTCCCTTTCGACTTGTCGGAGATAGAGACACCGTGGGGACTTCGGTTACCGTCTATATTAGTATAAGATAAAAGATTTAGCGGTGGTTACGATCCGATAGTTTTAAAAAAAAATTATATCCAATTTAGAGTAGTTATTGAGAAGACTTATAAACTAACAAGAATGTAAACTTTATGCATTTTTTTTTAAATTTCTTTACAAGCAGTATTTTCAAGCTTTCCACTCGCAGACTTGCAAAAATAAACGAATTATGTTGTAAAGCGGCAAACTATCAAGACAAAAATAAAATCCTAAACGTGTCGATAGAAATTGCCATATATCAGTAGTTTAGTCCGAACAACATCACTTCTCTTCATTACGTAAATTCAAAAGTATATTTTTTTTGTCATTTAAACGCTTAAACGATTGAGAAGTGTTTTCCAAAAAACCCCGAAATTGAATATAGCCATTGGTAATTTTCAATTTGTCGCCCTCGTAGGTGAGTGGATAGTGGCATCCAACTCACGACCCAAGGATCACGGGTTTGAGGCACATGCTTATCGCAAATTTTACAAATGTTTATTCAGTTGTATTTTAGTCAGGACATGAACCCGAATTATTTGAGCTAATAATTAACCATTATTACTAGTAAAAAAACTGACAAAATATTTTGAAGATCAAAAGAAGAATTTTTAATTTACTTAATTTCTCATGGACCGGCACCGGTTGAAAATCGCTGATTTAAATAATACATAGCATTATAGTTAAGCTTAACCAAAACATAAAGCAGGTTTTATTAGTGGAACTTGTTTGTATCTAAAAACAGCCTTATTTTATCTCTTATCGTGGTTTGACGTGAAAAGTACCTCATAATAAAAGTATTTATACGAAATTAAATAATATAATTTCCACAGAAAATAGTTTTAAAAAAAACCATGGTATTTGACTGATTTATGTTCCAAAAAAATTTCGAAAATAGTTAGTTCTATTCGATTATAATTGAAATAGTAGCTCTATTATAAAACATTTACCTAAAATTATCTGTTACATTCTTTAGGTGGTAGTTAAATCAAGGGTTGTTTTTTAATCAAAAAATATCGACCCCTATTCAAAGTTATATAAAATCTGTTAGGCTAAAGTTTATATAATTTCCTATAATGTATGTTTCATTTTATTTTAACATATCACCTTTTGACGCTCTCCGCAAAAAAGGAAATGTTGAATCCATAGTTCAAAGTAATAGCTCTGGCAGTAAGAAGAAGTATTGTACAGTGTGAACGAGAAGTCTCTTTCATCGACATAAATTATTGCTTCATTCCGTTTTTTTTTTACTTTGGTAATATTCTAGGCCTGTCTTTTTTACATTACGAGATAGCAGCAGCTACGATTTATTTTTGTCTACCAAGTCTGTGTAAAAATTAAAGAAATCACAAAACTATTGAATTTATTCTAACCCATTTGCGAATGATACACCACCTTCATACTGTGGTAAATTAAATAACTGTTTTGTGATATGTAATGATATATAAATAGGTCTCTATAAGGTTAAAACGCCCTCGTAAGTAAATAGTGGCATCCGACGTTCGAGCCCCATACTGGTCGTAAATTTTATAAATGTTTATTCATTTGTACTGTAGCCAGGGCACGAATCTGAAACGGTTGAGCTAATAATTGAATATTATTACTCGTAAAAATAGCTGTCAAAATAATATTCACATTGTGGAGATCCACATGCTTTCTTTCGGATCAGATATGGTTTAAATAAATAAAAGAGTTAAAAATAACCAACTAATAATAAAAATTGTTTATATATATATTTTTTAAATATTTAAAAATAGTGTATATAAGATTAAATAAATATAATCAATTTTGTTATCGTAACCATAGAGTTTTTTTTTATGAGAGTGGCTGGTTAGTCTTTTGCCCAACTTTAACCTGGTAGGTTAGATTTGCGGGTGAACAGAAGATATTTATCTCCTATTCTCATCAATTAACTATATGCCTAAAGAGCATTCCCCTGTCCGCTACTTGGGGATGCGTTTTCCAAAGATTACAGATTCCGAGAGAAATTAAGTCATAATACCGTGAATATTTTGAGGGCAAGGAGACTCAGATGGGTGAATAATGTTGTAACGAACGATACATTTAGAACTGTCAAGAAGATATTTGAAGGAGCTGTAGTAGATACTTGGCCCTTTAACCGCCCTAAATAACGTAACTAGGGCTACAAAAATATGTTTGAATTTGGGTATAAGTGAATGGAAAAAAAAGTTGTAAATAAAATATTCTTATAACACATAAATAAATATGAAAATGACATATGGGAACAAATGTCGATTTAAATACAGGACATGGCAGAACTGATTAGGCAGTTTTAAGGAGTTATAAAAAATAATGGCGGTATATATAATATATGGTAAAATTGTTTTTATTTTCGCGTTAGCAGTACATACCATTTATAATCATTGAGTTTAGAAAATAATATCCTCAAGACGGCAGCCGTTAGCAGCAATACACTGTTGGAGACGATATCTAAAGTAGCTCATTTACGTATATCGCATGGTATGACGTTAATTCCTTCAATAATTCGCTCCCTTAGCACTGGTAAGATGTGATGATGACGTTTAAATACTTTTTAGTGCGCTACCAGTTTCCTCCAACTATCTAACTCAGGACCGAATTACTCATATTTCTGCATTGAGAAAACGACATTGTTGCGCGAAATGTCAAATCGTTGCCGGTAAGCTCTTTGCATTGTGATCGCAGATCATTTGTTTTCAAAATACGCGTGTACGACAAAGTTTTGATAAGCTTTGGTCAAAACCACGTTGGCTACTGCAATGAGATCATCTACAGAACAAAGGGATACTATATGCACCTGCCTCTCCCCACCATCACTCTAACATTTATCTCTCTTAACCACTAAATCAGTTCTGCTGCGTTCTATATTTTTAATAGTATAGTTATTGATTGTATCATCAAATAGAATTTTAGTCTTAAGACTGATTTACTAAAAAAAACATAATTTATTCATTAAACAAGATTAAATTGTATCGATTAAACATAGTATGACGTAAACAAAAGTACGGCAACTTATTTTGAAATCTTACAAATGAATTCGTATCATTTTTAAAGAGTAGTACATTATTTTCTCTCTGATATATGCTTAGTTGTTATTTTACTGAGAAAATTCTCAAGCAGTCGAGCGATAGAGTAAAATCAATATAGATATTCTGTTTTAGCCGAAGAAAATTTGTGAAGTTTGAAATTATTACTTACTATTTTAAATAATGACATTATTTCATGGTACAGCTTTGATGCTGGCACGTGGATATTTTGAGCGACAGATTCAATTTGGATAAAAGTACCATTCATGGAAATACGGTTCTCAATGAAGTTTTTGAGATGGAGAAATATTATTACATTATAACACTATCTTGACTATAAATGTCAATTTAAAGAAACTTTTTTATATTCGGAGATGTACAAAAACGTTTACGATGTATACAAAAAAAATCACCAGCGTCTTTGATGTCATCATGTAGACTTTAGTTATAAAATTTGTACAGCTTTTTAAGACATCTCATAAGGTACGAGTACACTACACTATTGATAATTCAATAACTATACTACAGTCGGTATAAAGTATTTTATTGTTTTTCTGAAATGCAAAATCTCTTTGCGTTTTACAATTTTGTTATCGTTAAAAATAAAATAAATATTTAAACTTATTAAAATTATCGAGTATTAGAATATAATTTCAAGCTAACAAATTTTTCATACTAAGCGTTTTGTGTTTAAAATATTCATTACAGATGTACTAGTATGAACATCTGTTTGTTGATTTTTTCTGAGTAGTAATAGTATTATAAACGGGTTAAACTATTTTTTGTTATCTAAAATTTGGCATATCTGAGTGCCAACGTATCACTAAAACTATGTTTTATTATCTAATCTTAAAATACTCAAAAATGTATTTTTAAAATACCAAATAAATCGCATTTAAGAAACCGTTAATGGTCTAAAGTAGGGGTCTCCAAACTTTTTAGCCTAAGACTCCTCCACTGAGTTTCAAGTTGTCAAGTTCCAACCCTGGTTTAGAGTGTGTATATACATATATAATATATTAAAAATGTAATAATGAAACAATAAAAATACTTTTTATTATTTATTTAGCAGAAATAATTTAGTCATAAAAATGAAGATGATTGTGATATTTAGTGCGTTATTGTCTAATTTGATTTGATAAATAATATTCTATTGTAAAATTCATCCAGTACCAGAGTTGGAAAATATAATTAGATTATCATTCACTTCAAGATCAGAACATTTCATATGAAATTTTCTTTAGCGCGCGTAGCTCTGTGAAGTTTTTCATGTTACGTCTGAATAACCTTAAAATTCTCACGTAAATTTTGCAAAATTTTCTCTAAAATGTGTCCGTATTAATGAAACCTGAATTTTAAAATAGCCTCTAAGAGACAATGTCTTTAAATAATTGATGTTTCCAAGTTATAACGCCAAAAGTTATATATTTATCGATAGACAGATAAATCTCAGCTTTCAAACGCTAAGTGATATTTCGACATTGCTAGTTTATTTCAAAGTCCTTTTGTGCAACATTTTAACTAGTTACAAAGTTCTCTCCTTTAATAAAATTTATGGCTTAAGTTGATTTCGAGTAATCTGCTGGCATAACAAAACCATTTCTTTGAAAAGTACTTTGCATTATTTTTGAATATTTCTTAAACTTTCATCATAATAATTATATTGTTCTATAAGTTATAATTCTTGCATATTTGTTTCAGATTTTTATTATTACTATATATTAAAAAGAGTTTGTATCGAAATTTGACTAAAAATTTATAAAAATTAACTATCAATCAACAATATTCTTTTGCTTATATTTTTACATGTTCTACACTATAAAATCTAATATACTTTATGATTAATCTTTGTAATACTAAAGCTAATAAATTTTATCGATGACTATATGTTTATAAAATAAAATCTCTTTATACTTTTCAATGAATTATTTTTATAATTATAAAAATATACTGTCATAAGAGACACATTAGAATATAATTAATTACTAACATATTATATAAGTATAGAAGTATAACAATAATTCTACATTTGATTTGAAACTGAATACCTAAGATATTTACAGCGTATTTAACTTATATTTTTACGAGTAATAATTATTAGCTGGCAACTCAGCTGTGTTGCTACCTATTCTGGTTATTAATACATTATAGACCTTTAAATATTACAAACAATATTTATTAATTAAATTATCAGATGATTTATAGTAGTTAATTAAAACAAACGTCTCAGAGAATTATTTATAAGCTTTATTAGATGAGTTATACAATTAAAATATTTTTTTATTAATACCTAAATTAATTGTTTTCATAGTTTATTTGAAAGAATTATTGTATTTAAAACTAATAATGAATATGAATAATTTAACTTCTTACTAACGTTTTTAATGGCCTAATTTAATATAAGTAAATGGTTTTTAATATTATAACATAATAATTTAACATTTGTGTATTAATAATTATTTATATATTAATAATAATAATTCAAAAAACTTACACAATAACAAATATTTGAATTTTTTATTTCTTGTGTTTTTTTTAGGTCGAGACTCACGCGCATTTTCATATCTTTAATAAATTTTGGCAAACATATACTTCATGTAAAGATTATAATACTCTTATTCCGTTAATAAAACTTTTCTCCCCTTGCTGAGGTGAAAATCAGCTACGGACTTAATGATTTTTCCGCTGTTTTAGTCAGGAGGTATTATAATTTATTTTCACTCCAGATTTCCACGAGACTTGTCCCATCTCCCATTCACAGTAGCTCATTGGAATAATCCTTGATTTACCCTCCCGCCCCCTACTCTAATAAATGTATAAAATTATAGCAGGAGAGCTTCGTAGCGGACCGCTACAAAAAAACTTTCCCTGAACCGGCATAACTCACTTTTTGAATATTTAATTTTTGTCTTTCAGACTTGGCTGTGTGGGCGAATAATAATAATGGAAAAAAAACTTTGCTCTATGAAAGAATTTTACTTAATGTATATGTAACTGATTTTTAATCATAGTTCCATCTCTATAGATACCAAGATATGCCACACACCATTACAGTTCGGTATTCATTTAATATATATGTATATTTTTCTTTATTTTTTTTCAATACAGTGTTAAAGTAATAAACACTTGAAGCTGAAAGTTCTTAATGTAAAGTCGATATTTAATTTAAAAACTGACGTTGTACGAGTATTATTGTTAGAAAAGTAAAAAATCAATTGATGCTAAGAAACTACAAATCGGTAGATAAAAAAATAATAAAAATTCATGTTAAATAAATTAATATTACAAAATTTAAGATTGAATGAAATACACTCGAGTATTTTTTATATGTATTTTTACACTATTTCGAAATAACATGATCCAAAAAAAGAACCGATTATTTTTACACTATTTTTACTTTATCAAGGCTCAACAATCTGTACAGAATAAAAAATATGCATTGTTTTCATTACACTGTATTCAAAACCAGCAATATAAAAGAGATATAAGATGTTAATATCATTCAACATACATACATCTCCAATTTTTATCTGTTTGTATAGTTTTTTACACGTTTTTTACGCACGAAAATTTCAATAATATATTTCACTCGGAGATAAGGATAAGAATGTATTTTAAATATTTTAATTACCATTAATAATAATAAAAACTTTGGAATAATCGTAACATGGCAATATGGCAACATTAATTTATACACAATTATACAATATTGTATACAGCAAAAGTAAATAAATTTAAATAATACTCACATATAAACTATTGTACTACAAGCTATTAAATCTTTGTTTTGTTTTTTAAACATACTTAATAATTTAACAAACATATAAACCTACTACCACGTGGCTCTTTATCGATAAATAAAATTCAGTTATTAATTGACCATATTTGTGTTTGCCCTCTCTCTCACTAGGCTAGTGAATAGCGCGTATGCCTATAAAACGGGGATCATGGGTTCAAGGTTCGGACAGTTTCATTTTTTTTTCAAAGGATTATTCATTTGTATTGTAGCCAGAACAAGAACCCGAAACGGTTAGTAACTGAAATGTAAAAATAATTTTCACATTGTGAAGATTCATATGCTTTGTTTCGGAACGGATATGGTTATAAAAAAAAGAATACTCGTGTTTAATTATAGCTTATATAAACACTTCTAATGCTATTCTAGAATGTGAATGTCTAAAATGAAAATATAACTTCTTTTTTATATTTCTTCTTAATATAAGTTTTTAAAAGTTGTTAAATTGATAATATGTATGAAAACTGACTCCGTGGCATGAACCATTCTGTGCGGAGAGTGCAATAATATATCTGATACTTTCCCGTCATACATTTCATGTCTTGTCAGTTTAATAAGTGATATATCTTTGGAAACTAATTTATTCAAGATGACAGTTTGTAATGTATATATCAAAGATTTTTGAATGAAAATGGCGCTCGACAAGCTGTGTAAAGAACTTCAAGAAATTATAACTTGCTCTTTAATCGAATACCATGTACGTACAAAAAACGTTCTTAAAATTTACTCGTAGAAAACAGTTACATACATGATCAAAGTAAAAATTAATTAAACATTATACCTGACAGCCACAGAATATAAAGTAGTAGCTCTTTTGTTGTAAGGTAAATTGCTGAGTGTGCGTATTATTTTCTTTTGATAGTTTTTACATAAGTACAATCTAAGGTTGTTCTAAAAAACGAGACGAAAAGTTAACCAAGTCGTCAACAGATGGCGTTGAAGTCGATCGAAGCCCAACGTATGGGCAAAAGCTCCGATGGAGTTGCTGAGTTATTTTTTAAAGGGTTTTCAACTTTTGTACTCGTCAGATTTTTACTGCGTCGCCATTTCAACTTTATGTTGTTATTTACCTGTCTTGGAAAACGAAAAAAAACTTTAACTCATAAAAGTTAACTGCGATGGAGAAGAACAACAAGCATTTTCACAGTTATTATTACAGTTAAAAAGTTTTTTTCAAATTGCACAGGTTTTTCAACTAAGCGTCGAGCTTTCTCGTTTCTTCCCTTGATATTTTCAGAAAACAAAAATTAAAATGTAAGCTTTAGTATGGTTGTTTTTATGGACGGCCTCTCACTTAATACTTTTAGAATACTTGCAAATGACTTTTAATATGAAAATTCAAATGCATAACATTTTCATAAAAATACACTTAAAGACAATATTAACCAGAAGTGAGTTTTCAAATTACGGTTGCATGATTGGATGCAAGTGTTTTTATTAATCCAGCTTTAAATTTTTAATTCTATTAAATGCATGCAATACTATTGTTTTATAATATTTTTGATGCATAAATAATACATACGACTATTTTATTGCTTGGTACTTGACTTATATATACGTCTATACTTCTTCAAAGCAAATTTTGAGCGTCCATACTTTGAGAGGTTGAAAATAAACCTAAATTTAAAAAAGAGATCATTTTAATAGTGTTAACTTCAATTGGAATTAAATAATTAACTGTCTACAAAATATATTTTTTAATCTTAAAATTAACATTTAAAATACATTTGTCAATTGCAATATAGCGATTAACTATATCTTAGTATCAACAACATTAAAATAAAATTATTACGTATTATTGCCGAAATATTGTTGTTAAATTCCCATTTTATATGAGAATGTGAATCATGCTAATTTTGGACAACTTCTCTTATTTTTTTCTCTCTTAAGTAATCTTTTCAGTGTTGTTGAATAATAAATGTTAATATTAAAAGTACATGCGTAAATGACTTAATAAAGTTATTATTCATAATACTATGTTGTCGTTTAATTTAAGTGTACTATATGAGACCCCTGAAATATCTATAATGCATAAAATAGGTAAAATATTATCTGATTTATACATCAAGTCCAACATATTTGTATTATAAGAAATTTTATTTTCAGCGGCTAGCGGTATCATTTTTTTCTCTCCCCCTGAACTCTTCGTCAATGTCATCAGTAATAAGCTAAATAAGGCAATATGACGTTTTAAAATCTTATTGACGTTTCTTGAAATCACCAATTCAAAAGAAGTCAGAAATGTGACAGGAGCCTCTTTCTTAATATTATCGTATTTTTGTTTTTTTCTGTTAGACATATTTCATCAAAGAATTTCCTTGAGCAAATAATGTCAACGAATTTTCATTTTCAATTATGATAAAAGA